>ML136720.1:0-57560 GCA_003999625.1 Oryzias javanicus
TATTGCTGACTGTGTTTCTTCTAATTCAAACATTCTGCACCCTGCTGTGTCCTGATTGGTGGGAGACCTTGTCAATCAAATCTCTTCTCCTGCATCTTCATGCGTGCAGCTCTGCTGATTTTGGTGTTTATTCTATGTCAAAACTCCATGCAGAAATAATACATCTCCACACACGTATCACACATTCCCGCGGACAATTTTGAGCATCGTGAGCCCTTCCTGCTCTTGGATTTAATCCTCTTGCAAGCCAGAAAAAGTAATTGCGAGAGAGGAGAGAGACTGTCTACATCCATGCGCATGAGATGCTCTCGAGTAGAGTGATGCCTGTGCGTAGCAGAATGTCAGCGAGCACGCGTGACATTTTTGGTCATGTGCGCTCGCGGGGACTCTGGTTCTGTAGGCAGAGCATTTTTCTGTGCGCGAGGGAGACTTTGGAAACACAGGTTCTCAATTTTGATGTATCAGGAGCTGCAGACTTCTAAGTCTCAGGGATTCTGACGGAGCAGCATTGGGTTTAGATTTATATATTTTAATTCAGACGTATACAATTCATGCATTTTTTGGATTCATGTTTGTGTGAAATGGCCAAATGAAAATGGTGAACACAAAATGTGTTGAGGTGAGAATTGGTTTAATCGAGGCCTTTGGTGGGGAAGTTTGCCAAAATGCCAGAAAGATTGACAAAAAAGGTCAAAAGCATATGGTACCAAATTTACAAAAAAAAAAAAAAAAAAAATTAAAAAAGAAGAAGGGGAGAAACCAGATAAAGAAAAAGCTATCCTCTCATAACAAAGGACAGAAGAGGACAGGATGTTGATTATGTTTTTGAAATTTGTTAGTATTCCTTTTTTTTTTTTTTTCCGGACTAATTTTTATGAAGATCAAAGAGAGATATTTGGTTATTTTTTTATTTCATAAACAGTGTTTTTTTTATTTTGACATCCATCCATCCATCCATCCATCCAGCCGAACTTAAGAAGCCTTTATGGCCCACGTGTTGAAAAGTAAAGCATCAAACCTTTGACCTACGTATGTATGGAAACCCTGCTTTCTGTTTATTGCATTCTCTAATGAAGCTCTGAAATCTTCTAGAGCAGGGGTCACCAACACTGTCCCCGCAGGCACCAGGTTGCCCCCAAGGACCACACAAGTCGCCCGCAGGGCCCTTCTAAAAATAGCTCACTTTTGAGCTGCATCTAAAATTCAATGGTATTCTCTTGCTACCATTTTTAAATCATATTTGCATTTACATAGATTTAAAAAAAAACTAACACATCTTGAAAACATGTTCATTATACATAAGCTTTAGATAAATGTAGGTGATTCCGGACCAACTCTAGTTCAAAGATCAGTTAAGTGCAGGACGAAACCAGAGCAAGTGGAGAGCAAGGAAGCTAGTGCAGCGCAGATCAACGCAAAACGCAGTTTCATACCCAGAAAGCCTAGAAGAAAGAAAAGAAAATCTATCATTTCAATAACGAATAGGAGGAGTTCTTCTGCGTTTTTATTACACAAATGCGTTAAACTTTATCAAAATTCTAGAAATGCAGAGAAAAAACTGTTTCGCAATTACAGTTTCCATTAAATGATAATTTTGCAAATAAAGACTAACCAACTCACAATATAAGTCACTAAAAACCTGCGATTGATGACAACATGGATTTTTTTTTATTCACTAAAAGGGAGCGCCTTTGACGTCACAGCGGTGTGGGGCATATGCAGCGCAGCTCATCCATTGACAGTCTCAGACAAACATGAGAATCCTGTTCATCTGTATTTAAAAAAATAACAATTCTAACAAGTTAGCAGCTGGACCTTGTTTTTCTGTTTGAAAAACAACAAGATCCATTCAAGTTTCTGTCACGGCACTAGTGCTCATCCTCATCTGTCAAAAGAGGCTTCTGCATCTTCTCCAGGCTGCAAGCTGCAAAAGGGCAGCTACAGATGAAGTGATGAGGAAATCTCTGTGATTTTATGGAGGAGATGTACGATTCCGTATGATACGGAACTTTCAATTCATCACCGGAAGCCGGTAAAGTTAAATCTGTGCAATTAGAGAAGCGTGAACTGCTGAATGAATCTGTCTTATGATTGAGGCAGCTGGCGAGGGTGCCAGCTAAAGTCAAAATCAATTAGTGTTTCAATTGTTTGTTCACTTTATGGTTGTAGAAAAGGTTGTAAACTATTTTTCTATTTTTTGCTGAACCATTAGTGTTGAAATATCAATACTGAAATGAATGAAACTGTTCACACTGAAGTAATGTTGTGCAAGTATGAAATATGAATTTATGGAACTGACTTATAACTTCCGACTAGTATGAATTGGATATGCAAGTGTTTATAAATTGAGGATTTCATGTGAAAGTGTTTTCTTTCAATTAAAAACAGAATAGAAAATTTATTGATGCTGTTTTGAAAGGCCAGGTCGATTGACTTGTTGTATCAGGTCAACAGAGCTTTGGAAAAAACACAAAAAATTATATATGTTTTTTGCCATTATAAAAACTCTTCTTGGCCAATCCACTCTCTACTTCTCTCCACCGGTAAACAAAGCAGCGCCGCACAGGCTTCTGGGTAAAATTACCGTAATGTCCAGATATTGAAAAAGTGCAATGTCTCAGCTTCAGAAACTGTTTATTTTTCAAATAGAGTGAACGGTTCAGTAATTCAAAGAGCGCTTCTCCAAATGTGTTCTGGGAAACACGCTAGGTTTCTAAACGCACACAGCTTCCACAGCCACATTTGGCGGACCAAAAAATAACCTTCAGCAGGCCAAATTAGGCCCGTGGGTCCCATTTTGGGCACCCCTGGTCTAGGTACTGACAAAGGGCTTTGATGTACTCAGAATAAGACTTATGGTTGCTTCTTCCAGGGTGTATCTCAAAGAAAAGATCAATAGTCATTCTTGTTTGTTCAAAAGGAAAATACCCCATGATGTAATTTCTTGTACAATTATATACATACATGAGTTAAGAGCAGGGCTGGACACAGAAGTTCGGTCACAGGTAGGAACCGTTATGATTTGGGAAGTATCGAAAGTGGCACCAATTAGGAACCGAAACCAAAGAGCCGCCTTGGCACTGGAACTGCATAAAACCCAACCCTCGTTAAGGTTTGACAATGTCTCTCCAGTGGTACTTGTCTTTTTCTTCAGGGTAACAACATGTCTAATAACGTCCTATTGAATTGCTCCACCGGGGTCCCCAAGGAAGAAAAGGAGTGTTTTTTTTTTTTAAGTCCAATCACAGAACATAGCTTGTTACTTATCTTGGATTCAAAATCTCCTTTTCTGGTCACTGAGAAGTTCACAAGATTTATTTTTTACTTTTACATAATTAACACATGTTGTTTATATTTAATTTACAAGTCTTTAAAGTAGACCATTTTTGTTTCAGTTATTTTTATTTAATTTCTATTCATATGTTTATTTTATACATTTCTGCAAGAACTGTATAAAATAATGTATTAATACATTTTTTCCGGATCTTATATCCACAAAAAAACACTTTATGAAAATCAGAAGGGCAAACAAAGACTGAAAAGATGGCAAAAAAGTCAAAGTTTTCTTTGAAAGCAAAAGTTGTAGTTTCAAAGGCTTTTATTTAAAGGGTACCCAAACCCTAAATCAATTTTTTTTGGCTGTTCACCTCTATAATGAAGCTTTAAAAGTGCTGTTGGTCATTTCCCAAATAAAAAAAATTAAAATAAACTTGTTTAATTCTTGAAATATATCAAGAATTGTTGGTGTGCTGCCCCTACAGGTTGGATCGATGTATTACATTTGAATTTCGTGATTTGGTCAAACCATATGTCCCATGTCATTTCAGAAGTACTACATCATGATCTGCAGTTTCAGTAATGATAACAATCCTGCTCCCTAGCCCCACCCCTCTGACTGGATCTTAAAATTTTGGCTATAGGTGGAGTCAGCCTCCAACTTCCCTGTTAGGTTACCCTTTAATGAATCTGAGAGTGTGACTCAACTCACCACGCATGATGAGGGGTGGTGTCCCTTGCTCTTTTCCAGTGGGTAGGTGGTGGTGAACCCGCAGGTGAAGCCGCCAGCATCGGACATTTTGAGGTTTGAAATCCTAATAGTGGGGTTCTTCAGGTTGTTGTGAGAGAAAAGTAACTCGATCCTTGAATGAAGAGTTGTGGAAACTTTTTCCGTGGGTTGGATGGAAAACAACTATGTTGCTTCTTTGGCCGTCGACGGATTCCCACATCCAAGACATCTGAGAGGACCAAAAAAAACGTTTTTCAGGAAACGTTAAATTAAAAAAGGAAAACATAAAAAAAAAAACAGGCAAAAGAAATTATGAAGGGCTATAAACTAAATCTGAGGTAATAAATAAACAATGAACACCACAGCTTTCTGAGCCAAAATAGGACTGAGGATCTCCTGAAACAAATAGTGTAAATGGTGCTTGCTATTGCAAGGATATTATGCTGTTCAATGATCCTAAAAATGTCAAAAAAGTTTGCTAAAATTGTCCACAACCTGCTATTTTTTATAGTTCAAGGGAAAACAATAATTTCCCTTCCAATCCTTGTCTACAAACCAATGACTTTGTTAAACTGACAAGAGGAGAACACCGTGATGTTATGAGAGATTGATTTAATTTCTCTCTGCAGTTTTCAATAGTGACCTAAAGAGGTAGACTATGATAGAGAGGGAATTTAGTTAATCAAAATACATTTAGTGAACACCTATTAGATATACAAAAAAAAATCTACAGGAAAAGCCCAGGTAAAGGCAGAAGCTGCAAAGAGGATAGATGCAATTCCACATATTTACACAAAAATGATTAAAACTCCCCTTAATACTGTTTGTTATTTTATTTGGAGATGGGGAACAACTTAAATTTTCCCCAATAACATGTACCGGTGTTGTCTTAAAATTGTGGGAACTCTGTAGTTCACCACAAAGTCCCACCGATGTCACGGACAGACACGCCTCCACCTATGAGCAGATTCCAGTTGAGTCGAACTGAAATCCAGTTAGATTAGACTTCTCCCAAAAAATGAAAAAATGTCTTATCAATTTTTACAACCACAATGTATAAGAAAAAAAAAGTAAAAAGTAAGAAAAAAAAAAAACAAAACAGAATTCCAGGAAAAGTGTCAAATAGACATCAGAGCTTTTTTGAGGAGAGAAATTCTTCTTTTTTGGGCCGTCTGGTACTGCTGAATCTATGCAGCCAAACTGAAGCCACATAAGAAAGATAACATCATGGAGCTGGAGGTCTTTGATGTTCCTCTATCAACAGAAGCTGTTCATGTGGCCAAAAGTAAAGAGTAACTTTAGTCTGGATTTTTTTTTTTTTTTTCCTTCAAAAACATGTTGATTAGTCTATGACACATTTTATTCTCATTGTTTTTATAAAATTACTCCTAAAGATTTTTGTCTATGTTGTAAAAACAGTTTGTTAAACATTTTTCCACAGCAAAATGAATCCTTTAGTTCCAGACGAATTTTCTGTTTTTGCATGATTTTATGTCTAGTGCCTGAATACAACATGAAAAAATGACCAAATAAAGGGAGTGACACATAGGTGTGGTTATGCTGATTAAAATGATACCATATAAACAAGCAGGTAGTCTTTCATAATCAAAACACAGAGGTTAATTCAAAATAGACAAAAACTGAGTTTTAGACCCTTAAAGGGTTAAAAATGAATGTTCTAAATGTACAATTTTACGTGTGATTTTATATAGTGATTATTTGCCGATAATAGATGGCTGGCAAATATTGTGACTAAAAAAAATTAATTGCAATAAATCGTAGTTATTTTTTTCCAGATTTGTGATTAATTAGTTAATTTTTATTAATCAACTCCCGCAAGCCGGAACGGTCCGGTGCTGCGTTCTCGTAAAAGATTTGGAGGTGGAACGCCGCTCCGGAGATCAGCTGTGCGGCCAGTTTTCACTGTATAACACATTAACACATAACAGAAGCCGCGGTCGCTCTTATGGAAGAAAAATAAGAAAATTGACATTCGAGCTGAGAGCAGTTAGCGCTTTATTTGAATGTTTGCATTGTTTTTTGTGGCGCATCAGACAGTTATTGAAACCCGTCTCTCTCTCTCTTCTCTCTCTCTTCTCTCTCTTCTCTCTCTCTCCTCTCTCTCTCTCTCCTCTTCTCTCCTCTTCTCTCTCTCTCTCTCTCCTCTCTCTCTCTCTCTCTCTCTCTCTCTCTCTCTCTCTCTCTCTCTCTCTCTCTCTCTCTGTCCTGGTCTGCGCTCTCTTGCGTGCGCCAAGTCTGGCTTGCGTCCTGAGCGCTGCGGAACCCCGACTTTCTGAAGAGCAGGCGCACCAGAGAACTGCAGCTGATGATACCCAGGAGTTCGGGGGGGGGGGGGGGGGGGGGTGACGCGTGTTATATGCGTGTAATGGGGTGTTTTATTTTTTGTTTGGGAGCAATCAATACATTCACGGTCACTTGAGCTTTAATGTGCATCCTACAAGAACAACAATAAATGATTCATAAACTTCTCATCAATATTGTCATTGTTCTGTCTAAATTCAATGCACATTTAATGCACAATCAGATTTTTAAGAGGAAGATCCAAAAGTGAGGATGACGATGTGCAGAACAAATCTTCTAAAGGAGATGATGAAGAAGAGAAAAGGAGAGATGAAAGTTGAATGGAAAATGCCTGTAAGACACCAGGTCCATCAATCACAGATGAATTTTCTATGTGGCCAGATTATTGTTCAATCTGGACAACTGACAATATGATCTGTTTAAAGTCCCCTCCAAAAAAAAGAAAAACTATTTTTTGAGTTTTTAACATGCCTGTTGTGTCATGTGTGAGCACCTATGTAACACAGAGAACACATTCAGCAATGTTGGTCGCTATAATACTTATTGTAACATATTCCAGGAAGCTACAGTGTTTCTTTTTTGCGTACAGTGATTTACGTGTGTGTGTTTTCCTTGGGATTATTGAATCCTTTGGCTTGCCAAACAGTCCTGGCATTTGGGGGGACTTCCCCTTACCTTGCCGACACCTAGATCCGGCCTTAGTAACGTCTTATGATCAATTTCTATGATAATATTTTATACTTGAATATTTTTTAATAACAAAACCCAAATAAAACTACCTTACGCATAAAGAAAAAATAATTCTTGATATTGACTCCATTTACCTCCTGAGCAGCTGAACTTTGGCACTGAGCTAATTTTACCCACCTGTGTGACTTGTGTGTTTCCTTCACCGATGAACTTGCAGTAGAGAGTAACTGTTTCTGTGGGAAATGCCGTCACCTCTTCCTCAACTTGGACTGTCTGAGCACTGATGCCTGAAGAGAAAAAAAATCACATAAAAAAGCAAGAATTTAATAAAACATTCCAAAATGCTGATCCAAAAACAAAAGAAAAAGATTAAAATAATTTTTAAAGGGATTGTATTCAAACAAATACAACATTATTTACAGTTTTCTCAATGGTTTTGGTGCATTTTTCTCAACAGAACTAAACCTCTCACAAAAGTTAGTGCAACTTCCACAACATTCAGTCATTTGGGCACAACTTAGTGGCAGTTTAATATGCATCTAATACTGTTATCCTGTTGTACATTAAGCAATTGATTAAGTACAAATCCCTTCAAAATGATCATTTTTGATTTGCTTTTGATCATTAGCCATTTATTTTTATCATCTCTGTTCATCATGATCTAAACTTGCATAGGCTGCTTAATCATTAACTAAAAATCTTCATTTCATTGCTTGTATCTTTGTGCACAGACTTGTTGAACATTTTGTACATCCCTTTTAAGTATAATTATTATTTTTTATTTTTTTTCATAAGTGTCCATAAGCTTTTTTAAGGAGAACCTCAAATATACGCTGGAGAAAAGAGGTGTGTGAAAATATTATTTGCAACCAATGACAAGCCACAGCTAAATCACATGAACCCTTACTTTCCACGTACAGATGAACCAAGAAGACATAGAAGTTTCATGAGGTGCATTCATTTACTACCAAGACTGGAACAGATGGACAGGGTTTCCTACACATTTCTTCAAGTTAAATGTAAGACCCTGATTTTCTTAAGCCTATCAGAGTGAACGATATTTATACATAGGATCATATATTACCTTTGGATTACTGAAAAATGAATTATTTATGAAATATTATGTAACACTGTAACACTGGCGCCAAAACACTGTTGTTGCATCCTCTTGCTCTGTTAGTGACTCTTTGTTCCTGCATGCCTTGCGTGCCTCGGGTCACGTGACTGTAACCATCCAATCAGCCAATCTGTCAAAACCGTCAAAAAGTCAACATATCAGTTGTTCTTTTGCTGTAGAATCGTCCGCTTGAGATGGCGAGCTAAGCCCATACACCTGAACCTGGTTATAAGCTGGAGCCTTCTGAGGGACTTCCTCCATCCTGTGCTCAGTCTGTGCTGGTAGGAGCCTCCTGTAGCCTATAGACTCATCACATTCACAACCAACCCGTAAACCAGAGCTCTTCTTCATAACTCACATATTCACTGCTTCGCTGGAAAAACTTACATCAGGATTTCTTCTTTCTCTGGATCTTTTGCTGAACTACTGCTCTCAAAAACCAAACTGCGTATATGAGAGCCCCATTTGGTCTATGTTCTCCAGACCAACAAATGCTTAATGGGCTTTATACTTATATTTGATGTCATTGTAAATATTGAGGTTTTTGTATGGCCATTTTGCCTATCTATGTTTTATCTGTTGACTATATATATATAAATACTAATTCAAAAAGCAAATCCCCGGAGTTTCAGCCTTCTCTCTCCTCGAGCTGAACTTGAATCTTCTGAGACTTTCATTATAAGTTCATGTACTTTCATTAAGTTACCTATCAGACTTTGGGCAATGCATGCTACATAATTGGTTATATTTCGTGAGTTTTTCCCTACCCGGAAGTAAAACCTCGATTCCTGAAGCTCCGCCTGCCGCTAAGTGTGGCTGGAATCCACTTCATGATGTCATCCTTGAGTCTGTGGCACCATGTCTGTATTTCTCCCACGAAAATGATCCAAACTTCTTCAAAGATGAATGCACATGCGATATATCTGCCTTTAGTTGGCCAGGTCATCGCTACACCCCTTCACAATGATTTATGGTATCCTACATTTAAAATGAAAGTTTTTTGCTGATCATCACCAGCTCAGTTGAGATATTGAGTGCTGCTGCTAGTCTGGGGGCGGAGCTGTCAGACTCTTCCTTGAGGGAGCTGTTGGCATCGATCTTACGTCAGCACGTTTCCAACCGCTAGTTTTCGTGGGTATGGGAGAGGCTGCTGCAGACAGCACAGGTTTTTAGAGGATTACTCTTAAATGCATGAACGAATCAAAATGCCACTTTGGGGTTCTTTATAGTGAGCAACGAACAGTAAAGTGCATTTAGAACCTGAAAATGTAGAATTTTTATGGTAGGGCCTTAAAGTCTGGATATAAAAGATTAAGACCAATTTCTTGTCCTAATTTCAAGCCCTATTGACGAAGAAAAACGAAATCTTTGTTGGTAACGGAGTAATGTAATGAAAACAGTTAACAATTAAATTACAATTACAGAAACCCCTCATTACTTCATTACTCACATTTTGGTGCAGTAAAAACATCAGAGACTGATAAACCAAAGATGTGTAAACAGTTTGTTCTGACATTGTCTTTTGGTTAAAAGAACCAAAACGGATAATTAATAAAAATTAAATTTTAAAAAAGTACTGACACGTGTGCACTAAGCCAGAGTTTGAGATTGATCAAAGTAAGATTAACATGGATGATGTCATAGGGTCATTCGGCAACTGTTGATATTTGAATATTCCAATTAGTTGAAAGCAAAAGCAAATATTTAATTGATTGTCATGCTAAAGAACTTGATAAATGCACCTCCTTTCTCATTTTCTTCTCTTCTAATTTCATCTTGAACATCTTCATCCTCCTTGCAGTCTTCCTCTTGAACAATGTTCTTTTATTGAGGACTTTTGCTATAAAAAATAATTTATTTGCCCATGTTTCACTTTTACCATTGCATTATTTTTTTTATCTTGAACTTAAAATCACAATTGTGTTCAGAAACTGTATTAATCATGGATTGTTTTTTTTTTGTCTCGTTGTATCAATCGTTATGTAACTTCCTCTGGCATAATTGGGATCTTACTGTGGGAAAAATGATGCAATTAAAAGTTGTAGAATTTGCATTCCGTGCGCATTGCGAGCTCTCCACAATTGCAACTTAGCTCGCTCAAACATGTCTTATCGGAATGTTGCGAAAAGGGTGTTCACAAGTTGGGGCACTCAAGGTGAACAAAACAATATAACATATGAAACAAGAACATTTAAAATGCCGCCCTGGTCGTAAAAGCATCGCAATATTTTTTTTTCACAATTCACAGACAAAACCTACATACATTTGTTGGGATATCCAAATTAGAAATTGAAATTTTTAGGCTCCAATAAATATTGTTCATTGTATGCATTATATACATTGCATTCATTATATATTATACATAATATTAATATTATGACCAATGGATTGGCAGCCATTTTGTTACGAAATCGGATATTTGGTGATTTTCACCAAGAATTAAAGAAACCTTTTGTTAGTCTGATTTTCATTAAGTTTTATGCACTTGCCACTTGCTTAAGTCTACAGCAACCCTTAAAGTGTCATTGACCTTTGACCCTGGGAGTGACCGTCATTTTGAATTTTCCCAAAAAAACGATTTAGTTCAGCTACAAACAGAAATAATTTTTAGGGTTTTTTATCAACCCTTTCCTAACTTATCGAGCATCATAAAAAAGCAATTAACAAAAAAACACTGTTGAAACTTATAGATTTTGAACGCTGTGCATGTGGCGAGCTTGCAAAAGTGGCGTAGTCTCAATACACGCACATATTTCAATGTATTGCAATGAAAAGGTAACATGTTGATTCCAGGCTAAAGCTGTAACAATTATCACATAGAATACAAACACGAATGTGGGTGTGGTTAGCAAATACTCTCCGTTGCTAAGGAAATCCAAAAAGAAACTAACATCAATCTGTTTGGTTACCTTGGGCGAACAAAACTTAATGGTTGCTATGGAGATAAAACCAACCGCCATTTTGAAAAAAGCATTTTATCAATCAATTTCTCTTATGCATCTCAGACCAGCTATACAGAAAGGGGGGTGCATATTGGCTGCTGAGCAAGTGAGCTTGGGTCAAAGGGGGGTATTGAGGGTGACAATGGTGCAAAGGGGTGAGCAGCGAGGGCGGGTAGCGACTGAGAGCCATCCAACGCCGCTTGCAGCTTCAATTGCTTGTTTGTTTGTTTTTTTATATTTGCACAGTGCTGTGAATGGTTTCAAACGGTGTGAAGTGCATGATCAGTTTTTTTTTTTTTCTTTAACTGAACTCTGTTTTTCAAAATGCCATGCATGGCACATAATGCTGTCGTCACTTTACATGACATTGGGAAGCACTTCCACAGTATTATGTAATATAATTTTATTAATTAATTAATTAATCAAACTCTATTTATAAAAAGCACTTATCATGCCTTGCACATCTCAAAGCTCTTCACATTTAAACAAAAAGAAAACCAAAGGCACAGAGCAAACACATACACAATATTAAAATTAATTTCGACCCACGCTTCACCTTCCTCACTCTATTAACACATACATCCCATGACCCTTCACAATAAATGCTTTAAAAAGCAACTTCTAAAAGAGATTTAAGGCTTAGGTTTGCTGTGAGGAAACAGTACTGGGGAATGTCTTTATACCAGGAGCCAGTTTGGCCATAGGAATATTACCACAGTGCCACCCAGACCGGGACAGCGATGGGGTCCACCTACAGATGTGAGGCTGCAATATAGAACTCCAGCCGCCCCAGCCAGGGTGACAACCACGGTAACGACCCCAGACCAAGTCATCAAACCCTGGCACAAAAGATCCCCACAGAAACACTGGGGTTAAAATCATAGTAAGATGCTAAAGTTAAATACATAAGATGTATTTAAAATTGAATATAATATTAAATGCATAAAATAAAATTAGATACATAAAATAATATATATTAAAACATAATAGAATAAAGAAGCAGATAAGATCAAATAAAAGCAAAATTTTTAGAAAGTGGTCTGAACCATCTTAGGCTCTCCGGTAGACTGTTCCAGAGGTGATGACCACAATGACAAAGACCCACGAAAGGCTTTGATCCTCACCTTAGGGACAACTAAAAAGCCGGCACCAGAGGACCTCAGGGTCTATGAGAGTTCGTATTTTAAAAGCAATTCACATAAATAAGAAGGCGTCAAGACCGTTAAAACATTTATAAACCGTTAAAAGAATCTTCAAATCAATCCTAAAGGTGCATTCACACGAACGCGACTCGTGCGGCAGAAGTATGGAGTCTCGAAAGAGCCAAAATGAAATAAATATATACACCATTAAATAAATAAATAAATAAATGTGGCATTAAATAAATAAATGTGGCAATAAATAAATAAATGTTGAAATAAATAAATAAATAAATGTTGAAATAAATGTGGCATTAAAATATTAAAAGAGCACATTTAAGTACTTCATGACATATTTATTTATTTCATTGTCCCTTGTGGGTCAAAAGAGCCAAATTGAAATAAATAAATAAATGTGGCATTAAATAAATAAATGTTGAAATAAATAAATAAATATTGAAATAATGTGGCATTAAAATATTAAAATAGCAATTAAAAAGCCATTTTTAACATTTCATAATATATTTATTTATTTCATGATTTCATTATACATTTCATGAAACAGGAAGTGGACACACCATTAAAATGCAAACTGTCAGATTCTCTCGTCAAACTCAGTGGGCGGGCCTAACTCTCATCTCTCTGCTCTGTTGCTCTGGCCTGGTGCAAAGTTTTTGTCTGAGTCCTCACTCACATACACGCTGCAAACATTGTTTTGGTGAAACAAAGAACTTTTATTCGGGTCACCAAATCAAACGGAGCGATGCTCGGTCAAAATGAAATCATGAAATAAATAAATATATTATGAAATGTTAAAAATGGCTTTTTAATTGCTATTTTAATAGTTTAATGCCACATTTATTTCAACATTTATTTATTTATTTCAACATGTATTCATTTATTTCAACATTTATTTATTTAATGCCACATTTATTTATTTATTTCATATTAAATATATTTATTTCAATTTGGCTCTTTTGACCCACAAGGGACAATGAAATAAATAAATATGTCATGAAAATACTTAAATGTGCTCTTTAATATTTTAATGCCACATTTATTTCAACATTTATTTATTTATTTCAACATTTATTTATTTATTGCCACATTTATTTATTTAATGCCACATTTATTTATTTATTTATTTAATGGTGTATATATATTTATTTCATTTTGGCTCTTTCGAGACTCCATAGCTTTGAAGTCCCGCGGTGCGATGAGAGCGGCAGGCGCGGCGGTCTGCCAGCTGCTCGAATTGAGCTGCGAGGCGCGAATCGGGCAGCAGAGCCAAAATGTAAATACCTGAAGTTTAACGGGTTGCTAAGTCCAATCTGCCAATCAGGAACTCAGCTTTGGCACGATATTTTCACGGACCCAATCAGCAGGTAAAATAATAGTCCAATACGAGCGTTTTTTGTCGTGTAACAGCGCGGAATTTCTCTGGCTGCAGCCGGACAGTCTCACGGACTTTATCAAAGCTCGCCCGCTCCACATGTAAGGAGACAAAGAGCCACTGCGGAGAACAGGGAGGCGGGGACCGCGGAGCGCGGGGCAGGGAGCGAAGCACAGAAATTGGAACCGATAACAAACCGAAACCAAAGAACCGCTTCGGCACCGGAATGCATGGATCGTCCCATCCCATCATCCCCTTACCCCAAATCAACCCCTTGAACAACATTCCTGGACGTTACAGGGCGGTAGGACTGTCGAGTGAACTCATTTGAAGTTTTTTGTTTTTTCTTATTGGAGCTCCAAGTTACATTTTGTTTTCCCCTGAGATCTCAATGATTTTTATTTATCTATTTTTTTTATTCAGAACTGAGGGAATATTGTTATGTCTGGATTATAATTTTTTTTTTTTACAATTGTTGAGGTATAATTTCATGTTGTGTAATACAGTTGTTTCACTGTTTGAACGTGTGATGTGTGTAATTTCGGGGTGGATTGTATAAACCTTAATAGGTAAAATTTGACCCAAGCCTTTACCGAACCTTAGATAAAGATTGCCCTTCATCGCAGTGGATAATTGCTTTTGAAGCAGTAGGAGCGAGGAGAGAGTTACACAGAAAAACTGTATAACACTTGTTCTGTGTTCATTCACTCAGAGCCCAGGGAACTCCTGTGTTCCCATTGAAATCAAACCCTGAGTTCCCATCTGCCAGTCCTGCACTTAACCAACCGAGCTATTCATTTCTGCTTGAACAGATCAGAGAGATAGAGTTGTATAGTTAATGGTGGGGCACATGAGTACAAGAGATGTAAAAAAAATGTTACAATTGTTGGAGACAATCACAGAAACTAACGAGGGGGATGAGGGACAAACACAAAAGGCAGCTAGTCTTTAAGGTTTGGTATTTTAAAATGAACTTGAAGTCTACCAACAGTGATTGTTAAGGACGGAAATCTCTTTACTTCATATAATATATCAATATTGTTGCTTTTCTGATTTTTAAATATGCTTGCAGCCTTTTATTTGTTAACTTCAACAAGGTCATAATGGCATTTATGCATTCTTAAATGGTTTAAATGCTAACTCTAGGCTTGAATTTCCCACCATGATCACACACTTCTGTATAATCCATCCTCTTATTACCATCATAGGGATTCATTAAAAGCTCTGAATCTCACGCTCATTGCAGCTGGGGCACCTGCAGACCAAGAACCGCTCTATTCTTGTGATTCTTCTTCAAGTGTGCCACTGCTCTTCAGAATGAGGAGCAATTAAAAATAATTACTTTAAAAGCAATCAGGCCTGCTCTTGAGGCTGCGTTTTCCCAGCAGTGCCAACAAAGGCCTGATCAAACTGAACTAATACTTCCACAAAGTAGACCATTAATTTCTGATAATGCACACTTCTACGGATATTACTCGGCTTCTACCATGGTCACATACAAAATAAATAAATACTAAATCAATTATCAATAGTTTAATCTTTTTTTTTATTACTTTTTACAAAAACCTGACTAATTAAAACTTGGTTTCAGAGAAACAAGGTCCAAGTCTAAATTGCTCAATTTCTCTGGTGTCATCTCCTCATTTCTCATCTCGTCCTTCTTAGACTCTCATCTCTCTCTTTATTTTATTTTTTTGTTTGTTTTTCTTACTTACTTGAAATAGAAAAAAATACCCCTTGGTGGTTTACAAGTAAAGGTTTAAAGCCTGTGAGAATAAAAAACTTCCCAAAGCCACTTTTTCAGTAGTTGGCCCCACTCTCCTCTCTGGGTGTGGATAAGGAACTTATTTTTTTTTTTTTTAAACACTAATTCAATGTAAAACGAGAGGGAACACAGATTATGTCAGGCAGCTGCTCATCCAGCCAGCCAGAATCTGCGTCCCCCAATAATTTGCAGTAGAAGCAACAAATATTTAATAATTGTCCGGTGGTAGATGCTTCCGTGACAAAGTCACCTTCATAAATTATGGTTCTCATCCTAAATTTGCCAAAAGTTGTTCTTTTTTTTTCTAAACACATGTAGCTGTTATTATTTTACATAGAATACATAGGGGAAAAAAGAAAATATGTCAATAAATTCACAAAAGCCAGACAGTTAAGTCTGTCATAGTCATCCACCTTCTTTTTATCCATTTTGGGGCAAAATATGAGTGTTACGAAACAAATCAATGATGCCTTAAACACAGGATACACATTCTGACCTACCTTGGCACAAAACAACCTTCCAGCAAGCGCTGTGGTGGTACGGCTAGATCATTGTCTCGCTGTAAAAAAACGCTCCTACAGACCGCGGGGAGACCCAGCACACAAAAGCTCTCCGATGGAGAGCACTCTCAGTTAATTGTGTGTGTGCAGAGACGTATGGATCAGTGGATGTTCAATTGGCCGTTCTGCATGTCTATCAAGGGAGGAATGCTGATTCACTGATTCACTACCATTTTTTTTTAAATGTATTTTTATTTTTGTATATTAATTTTTGATGGACCGCAATCTACCACACACCCACTGCGAGAGTTTAAAAATGTTCTGAAACATTCACTTTTTTCACATAACATATCCTTTTACACTTCAGGTTTGGCTATCTTAAATAAATCATGAAGATGATGACAGTTGAAAGTAAGTGCATGAAATTTAACAGGTTTCCAGAGGTAATAGTATACTAAAATAAAAACACTAAAAAACAAATTAAGTTTTTTTTTTTAACAATTTAATGTTGATTTATCACTTTTAATGTGTCAGTATCTAACACCAAGACTGTCTAACACCATTACAGGGTTTAAAAACAAACATTTTAAAACATACAATTTTATCTATGGATTTTTTTTTGCCCATTATTCAACTAATATTTATTTTGTCATTTGTCAATTAAAAATTAATGTTAAAACTTGGATTTTTTTTAAATAAAATTTTAATAAAAGCAAAATCCTTTTCCCTTTAAATTCTAATGTATTTTATTCTGTGATTAAAAGAAAAATTAAGTTTACATTTTTTTAATTCAGTATAAAATTTAGTCATGTGTTTTAAATGCATCTAGCAAAGGACACATTTATATTGAATTTGGTAATGGATTTTAGAAAAGATATTATGCAGTTGTTATCAAGTTTAAAGCATTTAAAGCAACTTCAAATCTATTCTATTTTAACTTATCGTCCTACCGGCGATGAAAAGACACGTTGTCCAGGATGTAATCGACCGTGCGCTCTGCTCCCATGCCATTGTATTAACAAGAATAGAGATCCCTGAGAGATATTCCTCGTCCTGTCCTTTGAGTCGAAGCGTGCGTCTCTCCTGAATGGCTCTCTGGGTGTTGGTGGTTTTATAGGCACACTTCAGCCAGCAAAATTTCAGGAATGAGTGACACAGCTGAAGTCCTCTCATAATACAGCAGCTTCTAACATCAGCAGGATTCTCGTCACCAAGGAAACTGATCATGGAATCAAGATAACAAGCTGACATTTTTGAAAATTCTTTAATAATAATGTTTTTATGTCTCTTTAGGTTATTTTATTTCATTTGATATATAATATGTGAGCGCATGTGTGTAATTGCGCACAGCACGGTTTAGTTAGTTTCATATTCGACATTCGACACACATTCTGGGAAAAAAGTGACTAGATTGTTCAAACACCTTAACCAAAAAATACCAAGATGTTTTTCTGAAGAACTTATAAAACAACCAAAATTTCACATGCCTCCTTTTCAATATTCGCGGCCCATGTTACTAGATGACAACTGCTCAAGTCTTGCGAAAGCCTGGCCCCAACTAATGGAAAAATACAGTGCGCAACTTTCACTACCATTCTTTTGAACCCTAGAGGACAACTGTGGTATTACATAGCAAATTTTGCTTTTCTTTTTGCAATAGCTTTTTCTGTTTAAATAATGGAAAAACTGAATCCACTAAAATTCAACAGAGGAAGAGAGTGCTTAACTTTCAATACCATTCATTTGACCCCTAGAAGTCAGATGTAGAATTACAGTCATAAAATTACTCTTCTTTTGGTAATAGCTTTTTCTGTGTAAGTCATATAAACATGAAACCACCTCCATTTAAAAGAGGAGGGGAGTGTGCAACTTTCACAATCATCTTTTTGGCCCCTAGAGGTCAGATGTTACACTCATACAAATTTGTCTTCTTTTTGTAATAGCTTTTTGTGTGTAAATCATAGAAAAGTAAAACCACCTCCATTAACCCTGTCACTCTCCTTGGCTTGTTTACATTAAAAGTGGGGTCATCTGGACCTCACAAGACAGCGCGCTGAACTTTTTTTTTTTTTCACTGATTTTTGAGTTTCATTGATGTCCATGGCCAACATAAAAGTGGTGGGCTGTGGGGGTTGGGACAAAAGCCTGATGTTAGAGGGCAACCCAGTCTCATGCTAAAACGTGTGGACTAATCTTTATTTTGGCAGCATTTCTAGCGAGAAATGTACCCGTTACTATCATGTCATGCATTTTTTTTGGACATGCAGTTCGTAGTTTGTCTGTTTTGCTTGACTTTTCCCCAAAAGGGGCTCAAAAATCGTGAAATAGCAACGTCTGGACTGCACAGAACAATCACGGAACCGGATGATCAGCAGGATTTGGACCCGACCCGCATCGGTGCCGGGTCAAGTTAGGGTTAGGGTAGGTTCGGACTGGGCCCCGAATGACTTCTGTAAAGCTAGAACGTGATCACAGTCTTACTACTCCCGGTCCAGGAGACGGTAAAAAGTGATCCCGAAACGAAGATTATCACGCATAAAAATAATATTCCTGTAATTTCTGCCTCATAAACAAACACAAATGTCAGTTATTTTAAGTGACAATAACGAGTGATGCTTTCAGACAAAATGAAGAAAGAAAAAACACAATTGTGTTAATTTTTACTGTTCTTTTTTATATTATTTCTAATCTATTATTTTTATTGTCATCATCATCATCATCATCATTATCATTATTATTAGTGGTAGTAGAAGTAGCAGTATTAATCTATTATTATAATTAATAAAAATAGCATTATTGTTATTATTAATAATAATAATAATGTCATTGTCATTATTATGTCAAGGATAAATAATAATCATTTTGATCCATAAGATCAACAGACTCCAAGTTTTTATGATTCTTGAAAGCTGAAGGGGTCAAGAGAGAATCTCACTATTCAGGGAACATTTTTTATTATTATTATTTCGTAAAATTTTATTGATACAGGTTTGTGTCTGTAATAAAATATCATAGGATGTTGCTGTATCATCCATGGAATGAAACATAAATGTAACGTAGCGCTGTCTGATTTCTTCCGGTCTAGCAGATGAAAATAAGTGATCTCAAAACACAGATTCTAAACCATCAGAATAATGTTCCTGTGATTTCTGCCTCATAAACTAGTAACGTTTATTCACAGGGCAAGCTTCTTAGTGGCAAGAACAAAATATGGAGGACATCACCTGGGTTTTGGGGGAATTTAAATATTTTAGGATGTATAACACTGGGCTGTGTTTTGATCACTGTTCAAGTGACAATTAGACAGTTGTTTTCAACATTATTTACTTCTTTGTGTTCAAGACGTAGTCTTTTTAATGTACATTCTTTCAGGTGTCTCAACTACATAATGGCAATGGAATTTTATGTTGCTATGGCGGTAACAAAGGACGCTAAGCAAAACTGGGAAGAAGGACATAAACAAGAATAAGAGGGAGAAAGAAAGGAAAATATAACAGTAAACAATCTAAACAATGTTGCACAAGAGTAAACATATAAATATATTATTCTTAAAAGAAAAGTACAGGGATATGTTTCATAGCTTGCAGTTTCTCATAAAAATAAATGTACAAATTAAGGTCTATTAACTATTTTAAGAATGTGTTCTAAAAATTCAAATAAGACAGGCCTTGTTACATCAGTAATTCATGTTTGAAACCAACAAGAACTAGTGGCACTGTCAAAAAACAACATTTATGGATCCTAATTTTCAAATATTATTAAAGTATTAATACCAAATTTTGCTTTTTGGTTTCCTGTTTGTAGACCAAATCTAATCGTTTTGAAATGTAAAAGGAACACTATTGAAAGTTAACCAGCACTGAAAATCATACTAGAAAAATTTAGATTTCTTAAATCTTTTTGATCTTGTTCCTGACCTATTTCTAAAGGTCACGACCAAGGGTGAAAGTAAGCCAGAACGGTCCGGAGCGGCGTTCCCGTAAATGATTTGAAGGTGGAACGCCGCTCCGGCTGGAGAGATCAGCTGTGCGGCCGGTTTTCACTCACACATGACAGAAGCCGCGGTCGCTCTTATGGAAGAAAAATAAGAAAATTGACATTCGAGCTGAGAGCAGGCAGCGCTTTATTTGAATGTTTGCATTGTTTTTGTGGCGCATCAGACAGTTATTGAAACCCGTCTCTCTCTCTCTCTCTCTCTCTCTCTCTCTCTCTCTCTCTCTCTCTCTCTCTCTCTGTCCTGGTCTGCGCTCTCTTGCGTGCGCCAAGTCTGGCTTGCGACCCCCGACTTTCTGAAGAGCAGGCGCACCAGAGGACTGCAGCTGATGATACCCAGGAGTTCGGGGGGGTGTGACGCTGACGCGTGTTATATGCGTGTAATGGGGTGTTTTATTTTTCGTTTGGGAGCAATCAATACATTCACGGTCACTTGAGCATTAACGGCATCCTACAAGAACAACAATAAATGATTCATAAACTTCTCATCAATATTGTCATTGTTCTGTCTAAATTCAATGCACATTTAATGCACAATCAGATTTTTAAGAGGAAGATCCAAAAGTGAGGATGACGATGTGCAGAACAAATCTTCTAAAGGAGAGGATGAAGAAGAGAAAAGGAGAAATGGAAGTTGAATTGAAAATGCCAGAAAGACACCAGGTCCATCAATCACAGATGAATTTTCTATGTTGCCAGATTATTGTTCAATCTGGACAACTGACAATATGATCTGTTTAAAGTCCTCCTCCAAAAAAAAGAAAAACTAATTTTTGATTTTTTAACATGCCTGTGTGTCATTATTCTTCTGAAAGAGAACAAATGTAATCATTTTGTTTTTGCATTTCCTTTTAATCTCTGTTAATCTAACTGTCACAGACAGACTCTGTGTGAATGAATGATCTTCTTTCTGCTACACATGCACTAAACCCTCTTCTGGTCCGGCTAGCGTATCTAGTTCAGGTTCTGGTGAAGAGAAGATGCTATCTTAATTGACTGCAGTCAAATGAGCCGCCGTTCACATTTCTGTGGTCAAATCAGCCGTCACTGGATTTTTGGTGTGAGTTTCATCCAACACTACCGTAGCAGGGCTGAGAACGCTGGAAAATCTCTACCAGACTCCACGGAGCTTCTTGATGTGACCACGGAAATGTGAACGGCGGCTCATTTGACCGCAGCTGTAAAGGATCTGTGAAAGTTCGGTCCATGAAGCTCTTCCTTACGGTGGCCGAGACGGCTCACATGATTGCAAAAGCCACAACACAACGGCAAAAGCCAAAACACAACGACAAAAGCCGAAACACGAAGACAAACGCCGAAACACGACGGCAAAAGCCGAAGCACAACGGCGAAAGCCGAAACACGACGGCAAAAGCCGAAGCACGACGGCAAAAGCCGAAGCACGACGGCAAAAACCGAAACACGACGGCAAAAGCCGAAGCACGACGGCAAAAGCCGAAGCACACCGACGAAAGCCAAAACACAACGGCAAAAGCCACAGCACTCCAGCAAAAGCCAACACAGAACGGAAACGAATCAGAACGGAAGTGAATAATGGACTTTTTTTCTTAACCTTTCATTCAGTTTCAAGCTATTGGTGATTCTTGAGAGATACGTGATTTTGGTAAGGGATAGGTGAGGGTGGACGTTCGGTGTTGCCGCTTTTATTGCTTCTTTCAAAGCCTTCACGGAGAGCTTTCGGGGGAGAAAAAAAGAAGGGCGGAGGAGGGAAAACGGGATCTGGTTTTTTGTCAGCCATTCTTTCTTTTTTACCTATTTTTTATTACTTTTAAATACCTTCCCCGTAATCGTCAGTGTAAACCCTAATACTGGGGATCTATATATTGAGTTTAAACGTTTGGATACGCAAGCTGTGTGGTGGCCTAATGGGTAGCACACTTGGTTAATGTCCCAAAGGGTTGGGGTTCAAGGCTTGCTGGAGTCATTTAGTATTAAATGTTTTTTTTTTTCTGTAAAAAAAAAAAAGTATCATACTGGTTCTTACGTACATTTTAAGAATCAAAATAAATAAATACTTCTTGCAACATAATTCCAGGTAGTTTAGTCATTTTTGTTGCATGGGGTGCATGGCGAAAAGGGAATTTTGGCGCTGCGTGCCACAACCCCACCATCCTGAACTGAAACGACGTAACTGCCTGGAATTATATTGCAAGAAGTATTTATTTATTTTGATTCTCAAAATGTACGTAAGAACCACGTATGATTTTTTTTTTTTTTACAGAAAAAAAATGTATACATACTAAATGACTCCTGCGAGCCTCGAACCCCCACCCTTTGGGACACTAACCAAGTGTGCTACCCATTAGGCCACCACACAGGTTGTGTATCCAAACGTTTAAACTCAATATATAGATCCCCAGTATTAGGGTTTACACTGACGATAACGTGGAAGGTATTTAAAAGTAATAAAAAATAGGTAAAAAGAAAGAATGGCAGACAAAAAACCAGATCCCGTTTTCCCTCCTCCGCCTTCCTTTTTTTCTCCCCCGAAAGCTCTCCGTGAAGGCTTTGAAAGAAGCAATAAAAGCGGCAACACCGAACGTCCACCCTCACCTATCCCTTACCAAAATCACGTATCTCTCAAGAATCACCAATAGCTTGAAACTGAATGAAAGGTTAAGAAAAAAAGTCCATTATTCACTTCCGTTCTGATTTGTTTCCGTTCTGTGTTGGCTTTTGCTGGAGTGCTGTGGCTTTTGCCGTTGTGTTTTGGCTTTCGTCGGTGTGCTTCGGCTTTTGCCGTCGTGCTTCGGCTTTTGCCGTCGTGTTTCGGCTTTTGCCGTCGTGCTTCGGCTTTTGCCGTCGTGCTTCGGCTTTTGCCGTCGTGCTTCGGCTTTTGCCGTCGTGTTTCGGCTTTCGCCGTTGTGCTTCGGCTTTTGCCGTCGTGTTTCGGCGTTTGTCTTCGTGTTTCGGCTTTTGTCGTTGTGTTTTGGCTTTTGCCGTTGTGTTGTGGCTTTTGCAATCATGTGAGCCGTCTCGGCCACCGTACTTCCTTGTCCGAACTGATGTCCAGCTCAAAACAAAACTGCTAGACGTTTTTGTGGTGCAGCGGTGAAGACTCAGAGCCACCATAATCAGACAGGGGAGGGTCCAAGACGAGCAGGTCAGCTTCGCTCAGCTCCAGAAGCCACGCCCCCACAGAGGAGTTTTCACAGACCAACATTAAAAAATTACTGTTTAAGACATTAAGGGTCTGGAATTTTGGTTAAAAACAACATAAACATAAATAAAACACTCCTGAGAACTTTTTTTTTTAAAATAAAAGGAAAAATTGCCATATGGGGACTTTAAAAGTAAAGGTATTGGACTGTGTGTGTGTGGGTGCGTGTGTGTGGGCGTGTGTGCGTGTTTGTGTGTGTGTGGGGGGGGTTAGCATAGTACCGGCATAACAAAAAATCTACTTTCACCCCTGGTCACGACCCCCACTCCTGTAGGCCTCTTCCTTGTCCTTGCGTTGCCTCAGCAGCTGTAAACCATTGTTTGATGTTGTTGAATTTGCAGAAGGTTTTGGTCTGCAGGCATGTCCTCACAAAAACTGATCTAGGTGTTCCAATCTTTCCATTTTGCATCTTGGACTCATCCGTCCATCTCTTAACAGTCTTCACTTTGGGTTTAGCTGATTTCAGCTTTCTTCTGTCGGTTATTGGGATGACATGAGGCAGTGATTTGAAAGTCTCAAAGTAGCGCAGGGAACAGAGTGATATGCATCGTGTAGAAGTGGAGTGTTCAAGGTGGGACAGGTCATCTGTTGTTTGTAATAAACTTAATTACATTTGAAAAATATACAATAAAAAACAAAACAGTACTGACCCTAAAGAGCCTGGATAACTTGATGGGGCTTTAAGCTTGTGGATCCTGTAAAACCTGGTGATGGGTCGCTCTCTTTAGAATTGATACGTCATAGTTGAAGTGTGGGACTCCGTAAATTTCAAAATTCATCTATACATTTAAAAAATGTGAAATAGCTTAGGTATGTTCTAAAAATTTGGAAGGTTAGACTATATTTCTTCGCAGAAGTCATGATACATCCCATAAATGTACTGCACATTTTAGGAGGAGACTGGGTTGAAATTTTACACTGTTAGCAGCAAAGTCGACAAAGTTCTGAAGCTCCAATTAATGTCTATCATGTAGATTGCATAAACCTTGTCTAGGTTTCAGGGAGGACTCAGTGTGATCAAATGGTAAATGGCATATACTTGTATAGCGCTTTCTACCTTCCTTCGAAGGCCCAAAGCGCTTCACAGTCACAGTCCCATTCACCCAGTCACACACACAGTCACACACACATTCACACACTGGTGGTGGCTCCACTGCTGAACACTGGTGCCAACCTCTCACCAGAGGCAATTTGGAGTTCAGTGTCTTGCCCAAGGACACTTTGACACATGGGCGTGCAAGGAATCAAACCCACTATCTTCTGATCATGAGATGAGTGCATTACCACTGCACCACAGCCGCCCCAATCAATGTTATTTAGGAACAATCCTCTAAACTTCTTAAAATTGACAAACTAAGAGTTGTTACCAGTGCTTTAAGAGGGCTGGTGCGCTCCGGTGCTGAGCACCGGGACTTCTCTCAAACACACTTTTAGAGCACCACCTTTTAGAGCACCACCTCTTCTCACCTAATTAGGACCGTACGATACTCTATTTTGACTTTCGTATCCAAATAAGTCATGAAGCACATGTTAGGAATCCTTCTTATGAGATCTGGAAGGGTACCTACTTTTTTGTATTCACTTTCAATTACGCTATTCTAACAGGACAACACAAGCTCCTGATTATCCTTCCCCTCTCTCACTTATGGTGCAAAAAGAAGTAAACACATTCGGATAAAATAATAAAGAGAAAAACAGAGTAAAACAACCAGACAACATCTCACGTAGACAAAAACCCATATTTAAAATCGAATTTACCTTGACAAACAAAAGTAAAGGTATCCCACAATTCATTGCGCTCGGCAGATAGCAAGCCCAATTTGTACATCAACATCAGTGATCTCTACACCATGTTATCACTGGACAGAGGGAGTAACATTACCCGTATAAATGCCTTAGCTCTGGCTAGCGCCAAATGAGGCCAAATCTACTGACAGTAGCTGCGTTTCCATGAAACATTATCGAAATAATAGGAATTTTGAAAAAACACAGTTTAGAAATGACACTGTTTCCATTAAATCATCATTTTGCAATAAAGCACAAACCAACTCATTAAAAACACGGCGATGAATGAGGACTAGTATTTTTTTATTTTATTTGATTCACTGAAAAAAGAGCAATGCTGTGACGTCACAGCTCTGTCTGGGGCGCGCGTGCCGCGCAGTCTATTGACACTCAGGTGCGCGTGAGAATCCTGTTCAGCAGTTTTTAAATAAATAACTATTCTAACAAGTAAGCGGATGGACCCTTTTTTCTGTTTGAAAATAGGACAAGATCCATTTAAGTTTGTCAGAGCACATAAAAGAAAAAAAAAGTTTGTCTGCACTCTTCCTTAAAGGAGACTTCTGCGTCTTACTCAGACTCCAAGCTGCAAAGGTGTAGCTACAGATGAAGTGATGAGGAAATCTTGGTGATGGGGAGCACACCAAGAATGTTCCCCATGAATAGCTTCATGATTCCATATGACACGCAACTTATAAAGAGCTGTGAAGCTGTTGGACCTCTCGCTGCGCCCGCTGTGCTGCGCTCAGGACAGACGCTTCATACTATGAGGCGCATTTATTTCGAAAAAAGTCTTTCCATTACAGTTTTTCGAAAAAAAAGTCTGTTTTGATACTCCCCAAATACCACCTCCTCGAAGTGCAAAAACTTTTTTTTTCAAAAAATGAGAGTTTTTTTCAAAATCGAAATTCCAATTTGCGAGATTACAAAGTTAATGGAAACGCACCTAGTGATAGACCGAGTTTGTCTGAGTCACGTTTTTAGGGCAGCTACAATCATGAGTAAGCTTATTGGCAGTTCACACCCCTCCTTCCACTGAAAGCAGCTCGGGAGAAGATGTCAATCAATGCTCAAGGTGCGGGCCAACGGGCACCACACGCTGGAATTTGACGCGTCTGATTGGTCAGTTTTTAACTTGACTAACTTACGGTAAGGACAAAAAATATCCTGGAAAAAATAATAATTTGCAAGAAGAACGTGTTGGAAAACACGTTCAAAAAGGGTTATTCTGACAAATAAAATCAGTAATAACATTTTATTTCTCTTTAGAAGTTTACAGGATTTGGGAGACTTGGAGCCTGCGGGAACTTCCTGTTTAGAACACAAAGTTAGTTGTGTGCCTTCGCTCAGCTATTTCAGGTGAAGAACCAGATACAATCTTTTTTGAACTGATTGAGCTACAGGGGACCTCGGCAAAGGACATCACTGACGCACTGTTAAAATGTCTTTAGCAAAATGGCTTTGAGCTTCAATTTTTACAGGACCATTTGTTGGCTTTTGCTTGTGACAGAGCATCAGTAATGCTTGGAAGGAAAGCAGGAGTAGCTGCACAACTTTGTCTCAAATTCCCTAACCTGTTTGTCTGGCATTGTTCCAACCACAGACTGGAACTGGCAGTATGTGATGTTTTGAAAGAGGTTGGAGACACGTTGAAAAAAAGACTTCTTTTTATCGATTAATATTTACAGTCAAGATTCTATTTTATGTTTCAACTTCCGATAAAGAGAGCACCGCCACTTCTTGTTGTCCACTTAAAGCACTGGTTGTTACAACGCAGAGTCTAAAGTCCTTGTCGCCAACAGATTACATTGATGTTTTGATACTTCTTTTGCTCCACATGCAGGGACATTTCTATAATCCAAAACACTACATTCTGAGTCACTCCAGAACTGTTCCTAAAAAAAAAAAAGAACGCTAATCACAACTCCAAGGTGCAGCTGCTCAAAATGGCACATGCTGCCATCACACATCTTTAGGAAGATCATTAAATTTCATCCATCTGTATGAAAATGGAAATACAAGCATACAAAAATGGTGAAGCTCTGAATAATTAAGTTTCCGAAGAACGGGTTTGTCAATTTTCACAGCACTGTCAACTTTGCCAATTTAAAATCTAAAAAACATCTGTTCATTTATAGATTTCTAAGAACAACCCAAGCTCAAATTCATTTATATCATTATTTTATTAATAAATAATTTGTTTAAGCCTCCCATCTCTTTGACCTGTGGTCTGATAAGAAGTTAAAAGTAACTATTCACAATAAAATAGGGATATTTTTTTACATACATTAGGTACAATGTACAAATCAAAACCATTACATAGTCAGCCCCAAAATGACCTGTTTATCTCACACCAAAAATTGCTTCCCAACCCTAACTCTTGTGAAACATTTGACAGTAATCCTCCAAATATCCTAAAGCTTTTTTTGACCCGGGGTGTCAAACTCCAGAACACGCCTTAGTTTTTGGACCAAACAGGATAAACATTTATTGAACACACTAAAACAACATTTTTAAAATTTTAAAACTGTAATTTTTAATACAGTTATGAATTAAATATATATGGCATCACCTGCAAAAATGTTAGTGTGAATCCTGTGAGCTGAATTTGACTGCTGAAGATGAGTTCTGATAGTTGAATTTTAATAAAGAACAAAAAATTGTCTGAATAGTGAGATTCTCTCTTGACCCCTTCAGCTTTCAAGAATCATTAAAACTTGGAGTCTGTTGATCTTATAGATCAACAATGTATTTATTTATCAATTGTATTTTGTTTATGTCATTCATTTTATATAATTATTTACATAATAATAATAATAATAATAATAATAATAATAGATTAATACTAGTACTACTACTACCACTAATAATTATTATAATAATAATAATAACAATAATAATAATGATGATGATGATAGATTAAAAATAATATAAAAATAACACAATTGTGTTTTTTCTTTCTTCATTTTGTCTGAAAGCCTCACTTGTTATTGTCACTTAAAATTACTGACATTTGTGTTTGTTTTTGAGGCAGAAATTAAAGGAACATTATCTTTATGCTTGACAATCTTCGTTTCGGGATCACGTTTGACCGTCTTGTGGACCGGAAGTTGTCAGACACGTTCTAGCTTTACAGAAGTCATTCGGAGCCCGATTGAAAAAGGTTCCGGGCGGTTTCTCCGAACCTATCCAAACCCTACTTGGCCGGTACTGATGCGGGTTGGGTCCCAAATCCTGCTGATCGCCCAGTTCCGTGATTGTTCTGTGCAGTCCAGACGTTGCTGTTTTACGATTTTTTAGCCCCTTTTGGGGAAATGTCAAGCAAAACAGACGAACTGTGTGTCCAAAATAAATGCATGTCGTGATAGTAACGGGCACATTTCTCGCTAGATATATAACCAAAATAAAGATTAGTCCACAAAATATTTTATTCTGAGGGATTTTCCACCAGAAAAAGAGTGGATCTACCGCCATATTGTCAGCTGGCCACAGGCAGAAACTCAAAAGTCACATGATCAGTCACGTGATCTGGAGCACCCCCCTGTAGAAAATGAATAAAGAAATGAGACGTATCAATTCCACAATTTGAACCTGTTTTTTGTAAAACTTTACGTTTTCCTCTGTGGACAAACGTAAGTACTACACGTTTTAGCATGAGACTGGGTTGCTCTAGTAGGTTTAGGCGACCATCAAGGCTGGAGAGCTTCTTATCAATGGAATCTAGGACATCACTGATTCTGCTGCCCAGAGAATCTTCAGGACAGTTGCGCTTGGTGGAAGGAGTGGTGGTGCTAGACTTCTTCATGACCAAGTATCAAAGCAGTCATCGATGAATTTCTCCAGGTCCTCCAGGCTGTCAGAAGCTTATAAATCTGACAAATGTTAGTTCATTGACTAATGAATGAAAAAAGCCAGAAATGTTTGTTACTTACACGCCGCCAAGTTAACTCACCACACCCGTCTCGTCGGTCTCGCGATGCTACAGCACGCTCCTCCTGCCAGAGCCAAGGTGCTTCTGTCCTTCTGCATTTCTCGCTCACACATCTCAACCTGTATTTTATCTAAAGTGACATTTTTTGTAAGAAGAATTACAGATGTAAAGTCTTACCTTGAAGCCTGGAGACGGATGACACCGTGCTCTTCCTGATGCGCTCGGGTAAAATAACGGCTTATCTGAAATGCTCTGATCAGTCACGTGACACGGTCATGCTGCTCGAAATTAAAAAAGCACCTCAATCCAACTGTTAATTTTAATTTAGTGTGAATAGTTTGCTTTTTGCATTGAAGAAAACAGAAAATAAAATTAAAGAAACTCAATCACAATTTTATATTGCTCCAGGCAAGAAAAGATTTTTAAACCAATGACACAGTAGATTCACTTTTTTCAGTGTATGTGACCACTGGCTAAAACAGGGCTGCTCATTCCTGGTCCTCGAGATCTACCACCCTGACTGTTTTCCAGATCTCCAAGCCCTGCCAGCTGTTGATTGGCTCAGTCAGATGTCTCCACAATCTGATTGAAAGAACACACCTGGTCCAGGTAATCAGCAGCAAGCAGTACATGGAGAGCTGGAAAACAGGCAGGTTGGTAGATCTTGAGGACCAGGAATGAGCAGCCCTGGGCTAAAACATTAAAATTAATTTGATGGTCACATTAAATAAAATCAGGGCCTGAAATTCACTCTTTAAATGGGGAGTGGGGGGGTCCCCACTTTGCTTGCTTCTATGGGGGGGGGGTTCCTACACTTTGGGGGGGATATTGTGAGTTTGGCTACAGATACGTTGGCCAACTCATATTTTAGAATAATAAATAGCTTTAATTAGACGCATTATTCTCCCTTCTGTACGGTTATAATAATGTGTGGCTGTGTCTGGAGTCCATGCTCTTTCCTGTTTAGAACCTAACAACACAGAGTTAAAGGAGAAAAATATTTGTCATCATGGAGCGCGTCTAGCAAGAAGTTCTACCACTGTAGACTTTCAAATTCTATTCTTATCTAAGAGAACTTTATTTAATGCTGACTCTACTGATCTATGGTCATTGAGAACTGGATCCAAAAGACGTCTAACACATTGTAATATATCAATCTCTACATCAGAGAGAAAAATCATATCGTGGTTGCTGTATTTAATCCAATGATTGGCACATTTTAGTTATGAATGGTTACATTATGCTTAGTCACCATACAGTTGTAGTCCATGGTAAATATTAATCTTAAAGTTTCTCACCTTGATGATGCTGAATCTTGTATCCTCTATTGAAATTTAGGTTACAGAATGTCACATGATGGATTTTCCTTTTTTTATGTATGAAGTAGATTCAATTCATTCCCCTTGTTTTTTTTTTTCTTTACCAATGTTTACAGCGCCTTCTCAGCCGACAGGAGTGTGTAGCGCACAACTGCACGCTCCTGTCGGCTGAGCACCTTAAACTGTGTGCAACAGATTGTATGCACCTACAAGGAGCGGCAACTCACTGGTTTCAGGCTGTTCCAAACACCTTGATATAACAGATTATAGAAAACCACAGCGGTGCAAGTATTTTTTTTTCTTCTCTCCAAGCGTTGAGCCGGCGCCCCTTTAACCAAATAAGATTAGTAAGCAGTGATTTGTCAGCATTTCTATGGCAACAACTGTTGTTAATCAGGAGTAAGCACTGTTTCCACTGAAAGCAGGCTCTGGAGAATCTGTCAAACATTTAAAACGTTCAACAAGTTGGGTAGTGGGAACCACAAGCTTTTATGAATGTTTTTAAACTGGTGTTTTCTATAAAGGCTCTACTGCTTAGTGGAGCAGGCAGTTAAAAAGTTTAATAATACGAGAAACAAACAGAAGGCTGTACTCCTATTAAGACAAAACACAAGACAGTTACACAAAAATGTATTTCAAATTCTTTTACCTTGTTCAATTTCAATTCAATTTTATTTATATAGCCCAATAGAAAAAAAGGAATATGCCTCATTGGGCTTCAAGCAGTTAATTTTACAGATGCAGAAAATTTGTCATAAAATATGAACAATAGCTAAAAACTAAATAAAAAATGATTCATTGGATGAACTCAATTTAATTGAGGGCAGTTTTTTTTCCATCCAATAAATATGTGTAGTCTGAACTCAAATTGTACACATTTACACAATGCAATTATTTGAGTTAGTCCTACCAACGTTTTTTTAGTTTCTATAAATGGAAAAAATTGCATAAATTAAACATAAATTATGTATGTTAGTTCAACTCAAAATAAAGTTGTTCAATTAATTTAAATTATTTACTTTTTCTTATGAGAAGTGTTTTGTGTTCAACCAACTCAATTTAATTTATTTCAGTGGAAGTGAAAATGTTACAAAAATCACATCAAATAAAAATTGGTTTGATTAACTCAATTTTATTTATACTTGATTACAGCAAAAACACATTCTTTGGTCTCTGAAATGCAGTTATGAAAAAATACAATTAAATGTTCAAGGACACTCTTTCATAAATGTGCCAACATACTGTAATGACCCAGCTGGCTGAGGTGGAGACCTGTCCATGGCTGTGTCCAAATTCAGGTACTGCATCCTCCTGAGGCCATGGCCTTAGCGGTCGCCGATGGCCGGATCCTCAGCAGAGCTGGTATACCGGATGTTACGGACTGTGAATTTGGACGGTCTAGCCTTCTTGATAATTCCCGCTATTACCAACGGCTAACTTCCTGTAGCCTAGCTAGAGGTGTTTCGAGCGGTTGGAAAATGGAATTCGAGTCGGTTCTTTTCCTCACCATTCAGCTTTTGCTCCTTGAGGAGTTGGAAGAATTGCATCGCCGTAGAAGGCATCTGCTTTTTTTCCGCCTGAGACAGCACAATGCGCTGGTACAGTATTAAAAAAAAAAAAAAAAGAATAAAAAACCTGAACTCTTTTTACTTATTAGCTTTGGCTAGTTTGATGAGTGTATTTTTTTTAGCAACTTCATTACAGGTTGTAAAATATACAATACTGATAATGGTGATAATAATAATGTTATAATAATAATAATAATGTTATTAATAATAATGTTCATTTTATATTCTTAATTTTTTTTTTTGTTGAATAATTATTTTAAAGAATTTTACCTTACTCTTTTTAGAAATAAGAACAAGTAGTATTTAAGCATTTGGTTATCCACATGTTCATCCAAGTATAATGATGTTTTGTGTTTAATGGTCTTAAAAAAAACATAAAGCCACATATTTTCACTAGTACATTGTTTTTCTTTTCTTTTTAACTAGACCAAACCCCAGTACTGTCGGGTAAACCTCAGTCTGCCAGTACTGGAGCGTTTCTTTAAATCTGAGGAGACAAGGCCAGACTTCCGCCTAAATAAGAAATCTTTTACAGTCCTGCTTGATCTTCTGGACCAGGATCGGCACCATGGATGGGGTGCTGTAATTGAGACCCTGGTTTTCCTTTTCTGGTTGGCGAGCGGAGCATCCTAGGGTGGTCTCAAGAGTTTTTGGGATGCCTCGTTCCACTGTCCACTGCATCGTCCACAGACCCACAGAGGAGGTGGTGGCCATCCGCCATAAGGTCATTCACCTTCCGAAAACCCCTGAGGACCTGGAGGTGGTGTCCCGAGGGTTTGCAGGGCTGGCACGGCACAGGGCTTTCCTGAGAGCTGCAGGTCCCATCGACGGATGCCACATCAGAATCAAGCCTCTTGGTGGCCCTGATGGTCACTGCTACAGAAACAGGAAACTGTTCCCCTCCATCATCCTGCAGGCTGTGAGTGACCATCGGGGCTGCTTCATCGACACGTACGTGGGCTGGCCTGGGTCGGTGCATGACTCCAGGGTGCTCCGCCACAGTCCACTGCAGGCAGTCGGTCTACCCTCCTCCAGGGCATTTCATCCTAGCCGATGGTGGATACCCGTGCTCCAACGCCACTCCCCTCATCACTCCCTACACGCGTGTGAACGAAGGTGTTGCATCCCAGCGCTTCAACAATCATCATTCCAGGGCACGCTCGATTATAGAGCGTGCTTTTGGAATGATGAAAACAAGATTCCGAGCAATCTTTCTACAAGCGCTGGAAGTGCATCACACCTTTGTGCCTCATGTAAGTGAACACATAGCAGATTTTCAATATTCTTTAGAATATATTTCTATTTTTAATTTCTGTTTCAGGTTGTCACAGCTTGTGCCATCCTCCACAACATCTGCCTGTGTGCTGGTGACACTGTGGCCCCAGAGGATGAGCCTGAGGAAGATGTGGAGGATGATGACGGGGAGCCTGGTTTGGAGGCCACCAGCGGTGCACTCTGGCGGGACCAACTTTGCGCGGAGGTTTCTGCCCTGGAGGAGGTACCATCAGACCACGATTAATGGTAGCAGGTAATCAAATAAGCAAGTTATTAATTAAAAGGTTTATTTATTTTTTATTTATTTATTATTATTTGTTTTTTTTTTCAACAATAGTAAGATTGTCCATTTATTATCTCATATTTATGTACTAATGGATCATTTTTGGTCATGCAGCATCCGTCGACAGCCAGCCCTGCAAACCCTGAAGATGGACGATGCAGTGGACAGTTAAGAGGCATCCTGAAACTCTGCAGACCACCCTGCAGGATGTTCCAAATACCACCCAGAAAGTTCCAGTCCTGGGTCTCAGTTGATGCACCACATCCATGTCGACCATCTTTGTATATAGTTGTAAATAAAAGTGTTAAAATGAAATCATGACGATTACTGTTTTGGATTTATACCTTTTTATTTAAGTAAACAAGGTTTAAAACATTTAAAATTATCTAACTTTAAACAAATATTAACATTTATTAAAAAAAACCCATTGGGTGTCATCTATTTATTCGCTATCTTTTCAAGAAGACTGAAAAGTCTCTCAAAGTTCTCCCTCCTCTCTTGTGCTCTCTGTTCTTCTGCCTCTCTCTGCTGCCTCATGTCCTCCCTGTACAACTCTAGCAGTTCGTCACTGTCCCTCCTCCTTTTCCTTCCTGGTGGCTCGGTCATTTCCTCTCCTTCTCCAGCTTCCTCTCTTTCAACCACTGCTGCACTGGTTCCTGGAGTTTCCTCACAGATGGAGGAAATTAGGACAGGAGGACAGGTGGAAGGCCTCTGTCCTAATACCTCATCCATGAGGTCAAACCAGGGCCAAGTAGCAGCAGTGGGCTTTCCACTAACTCCCTCTCCTGAGCCTGGATACTTACAATCCTAGACACACAAAATCACAACATATGGAAGAAAATATACAAACCTTTTATAACATGTATATTTAACGTGTATCAAACATGTCATATTCTTCACCACACATCAACATACTTTGTATTTTTTTTTTTAGGTTATCCCACTTTTTTTGGCCTGCAAGGGGATTATAATTTCTTGCAGCTGCATTTTCTCCAGGACAGTCCTGAAAAACACAAGAAGGTGGGATAACAGGGTCAATCACTCCCAAAAAATGTTTTACATCCAAACACAACAGGCACTTAAATTTTACAAGACAAAAAAATAAAGTTTTACCTCCATGCCAATGCAGCCGAATATTTGGCACCGGTGAAGAGGTGGTCGTTTTCCCCTCTCAACTTTATAAAAGTTGCTGTCTGGTCTTTGGTCCCTATAAAGATATGAAATTACGTTCTTTTTTATTTTTTTTATTATTTTTTTTTTTATAAATTATGATTACGTTACAAAGGAAAAACCGCTAACAATAGTGAAAAACGGTGCCAGAATCTTGCATACGAGCCGAAAATGCTACAAAATTATTTTTATTGTAAAATTTAAGATTAAAAAAATGTTCGCATGCCTTATTTTAACGATCGAAACCTTAAATCAAAAGTATATACGAGTATTACTTACATTTAAAAGAGAAGTTTTGTCCAACTCGCCTCGCTTCACCGTCAGCCATTTTCAAGGAAAAAAAAATTCTGGACCGACCGCAATGCACCTTGGGATATCAATAGCATTGAAGGATACACCAGAACGATCCTTCAAAATCGGAAGAGTAAGGCCGCGCTCGGCGGCCGAGTTTGAAGCAGACCCTGAATTTGGACAGCACTTGTCGCAACGCTGTGACGTTGACCCGGCCTCAGGGGGTCGCAGCACCTGAATTTGGACACAGTCCATGTCCCATTCACCGCTCAACACCAAACAGTATCAGTAAGAAATAATGGAATAGACAGACACACACAGTACATAAAGTCCCTCCTTGCATTAGTGTCCGTTAAATTTTTTAACACACAGAACAGTCAAACAGCATGAATCTGATTTCTGCTCACAGCTCCCTCACTCATGGTGAGCACCCAAGATTTCCCACTTCCCATGAGTCTTAGGAGCTGAAGGCGGGGCTAACCCCCAGGTCGCCACAATACCATTTATTTAAGACATAAAACTAAGATTTCAAAATAAAAGAAAAAACAAGCATTTCTGAAAAATGAAAATATGTAAAAATAAATTGAAGATAAAACTCAGTCCTCACAATACATGAAGGTGCATACCCCGACAGTTTAAAAATCAAGTTGTAATACATAAACTTTTTTTTTTTTCTAAATATAAAGCGTGGACTTTAAACTAAAACTAGTTTTACACTAAGATTTTAAGAAGATCTTGAAAAAGAAAAAGAAAAAAAAAGTTGACAAAATTAACTGGCAAAACTGTATGATTGGTAGGATTTCAAAAGAGCTAACAGACAATTACTACAGTTTAGTTTTGTAGAAAAGGAGTTCTTCAAATGCGTATAACTGACCCTGTTTTATTAAATTTGATACCTGGTAAAGTAATGCACAATATAAAGAAGGCAAGATTAAGTAAACTAGGGCTGATCGTTCCTGGTCTTCAAGATCTACACCACTGACTGTTTGAAATGTAAACTTCTGTGGTTCAGAGAACACCAAAGTGATGAAAAATGCTTTACTCGAGGTTTACTCTCGCAATAGTGGACTTTGGACCCCTCTGTTTGGAGTGTGAAACTTAAAAAATAATGATCCCGGACAGGACTTCGACTTCAACTGACACTTCAAATCAAGGGGGAGGGCTAAGAGAAAGGGAGAAGAGGAGAATTTGGTTAACAGTAAATTTGAACAGGAACACAACACAATCCACTGCAGAAGTCTTTGTGTAGAAATTGGGTGGTGGGGTCTCTCAGTTTGATGTCCATCTTCTCAAGCACAGAGCAAACAGCTTCATCATCAGCTGCTGTATTTTATGATTCAGCTTGTGTCAATCTCGGTTCATTTTGATCTTCTGACAGAACTCAAAAGTGTACTTGAGATCCTCTGGAAAACTGTGATCCAGTGCGTAAATCAATCCAAAGAGCAATATGAATCAATGACACTTCTGAGGTCGGTCCAGACTTGAACACCTTCAACAGCAATGCCACCATCCTCTGGATTTTGAATCATGTCTTTTCTGAGATGGATGACAGTGGCTGCAATACTTTCTGCAACGTCATCTTCAGTGGAAGAGGTCTGAAACACATCAAATAACTGTATTAAAAACAAATAATTCTACAGGTGTTTTACTTCTCCAAAAGCAAAAGTGACCAAAATCACTCTACACTCAAACCTGGTCATTAAAAAGTGAGCTCTGGTGTCAGGTTCTTATGAGTGCCTTCAGATAATCCAGAAATTATGCGTTCTTAAGAATAAGACATAGGTTCAAACCAGCGTCTCATCAAACAACATTTTGGTGTAAGATGGGCTGTTTTAAGATGGGTAATAAAGTAAGATAAACTTACAAAATATTCCTGAAAGAAAGAGTCAGGATCTTCATTCAAGTAGATCAAACTTTTGGGAACATGCTCCCTCCTTGCGTCAATGTTGTCACACTAATGCTAAAACAAAAAAACATTCATCCAAATGTGAGTATGGAGAACATTTGTTTTACATTTAAACATAGGAAGAGAGAAGAGGAAAGTCACTAGAGTTGGAACTTTGAATGTTGGAACTATGACAGGAAAAGGTAGAGAGTTAGCTGACATGATGCAGAGGAGAAAGGTAGACATACTGTGTGTCCAGGAGACCAGGTGGAAAGGTAGCAAGGCTAGAAGCTCAGGAGCAGGGTTCAAGTTGTTCTATCATGGTGGAGATGGGAAGAGAAATGGAGGTAAAAAGAGTGTCAGATAGAGTGATGGGTCTGAAGATAGAAATGGAGGGTGTGATGTTTAATGTTTTTAGTGGGTATGCCCTGCAGGTAGGATGTGAGCTGGAAGAGAAAGAGAAATTCTGGTTGGACCTCGAAGGGATGATGATGGTCATTGGTGCAGATTTCAATGGACATGTTGGTGCAGGAAACCGAGGTGATGAGGAGGTGATGGGCAGGTTTGGTATCCAAGAGAGGAATGTTGAAGGACAGATGGTGGTTGATTTTGCAAAAAAGATGGAAATGGCTCTAGTGAATACATTCTTTGAGAAGAGACAAGAACATAGGATGACCTATAAGAGTGGAGGAAGAAGCACACAGATAGACTACATAGAGGACATTGATGTGTAGACGGTGATCAAGGATCTCATCCTGATGTATTTGAATCCTATTTAATCCTATTTATCTGATAGATACCAGTTCGTTAATGTAAATGGACAGTCTTCTCATTGTACTCGAGTTAGCTACGAAGTCCCTCAGGGCTCAGTTCTAGGGCCCATCCTGTTCATGCTTTACATGCTGCCCTTAGGAAACATAATTAGGAAACATAGCATTAATTTCCACTGTTACGCAGATGATACGCAGCTGTATTTATCCATTAAACCAGACCAGAATGACCACCTAGAGAAACTGAATTCCTGCATTAGAGACATTAAGTCCTGGATGACAATTAATTACCTCCTCCTTAACCCAGAAAAAACTGAGGTCATTATACTGGGCCCTTAACACCTGAGAGATGCTCTCTCAGATCACATATTATCCTTGGATGGTGTAAATATTGCCTCCAATTCTACAGTTAGAAACTTGGGGGTTTTATTCGACCAGGATTTATCATTTAAGGCTCACATATCACAAGCTTGTAGAACTGCATTTTTTCACCTTCGCAACATAGCCAGAATCAGAAATACGTTATCTAGTGATGCTGAAAAACTCATCACGCATTATAAACCCATGGCAATAAAATATTGAATTGTCAAATGCAAAATGCATTTCAAAATGAAAGGTCAAACTGCATATTGAATTGTAAATTACAAAATGCATTGTTATTTGAATTATGACATCAAAAACTCATGGGAATATGCAATGCAATTGATTTTGTTTTTATTCAATATTTTGTTTTAAAAAATTGTGATATTGAATTGTAAATTTTAATATTGAATTGTAAATTGCAAAATGAATTGTCATTTTGCAAGCCTGAAATTAATAATGAATTGCAAATTGAAAAATGCATTTTCAAATTGAAAAATACATTTTCAAATTGCATGATGAATTTGCAAACTGAATTGTCAATTTAATAATGTATAATACTTTGAATTATGACAAAAAAACTTCCATACAAGCTCAGATATACTGAAGATTTTAAAGAAAACAGATTGTCATACTTCACACATAGGCAGAACACAGTTATGCAGGCAGCAGCTAAGGTGAACAGTGTATTGAGATGTCAAGAATGTAAGTGGAAAGATCTTCAATAAGAGCTGGATATACTCAGTAGGCATCTGATCACTTCTTTTTTTCCTCATTTGTGATCAGAAAAGGATGCACATATTTCTGAAAAAGGTGTATTATAAATTGATAAATGTTGGATATATTGGAAAAATGTCACAACCTCTTATGTCTTTTAGGACAGAATTGCTAACTAATAAATAGTCTAAACCAGAGTGTTAGTAGTCGTGATGGGCACTTCGATTCTCGAAACTTTACAAATAATTATTTTTGGACTTTTATTTTACCATAAGTTTGCAAAAAATAATGGTTTATGTGTTCAAAAAATGCTTTAATGTGTAATGTATTCAGGTGAAGCCTTAGGGTTGTGATTTGTTTTTGCATTTATTCCATTAAAAACCATTCTTTTGTTTCATATTTTGATCAAATGCTGGCATTAATGTTCTTGTGCTATCCTAAGCATGCTTACATTAAAAATGGGATCATCTGGACCCCTGCGCTGAGCTTTTTTCCGTCAAAGATTTTTTATTTTCAAAAGTGTCCATGACAGACATAAAATCCTGTCCACCTTTGTCATGGTGGGAGGGTCACACATCAATATGAGGTTGGGTCATCCAAACCCCATTAGAGAGCAGAAACTTTTTATTTGTTTCAAAGAATTAAATGACAAGGCATATAACATATTTTTTTCTTCATGTTCTTCTTCATTTATAAAGTTTTAATATTTTTTTGTATTTTCATTATGTAAATAAATGAAATATAGATAAAATAAACAGACCCTTTTCACGTTGACGTCAGAAAAAAAAAGAGCCAAACACGTGATTAGTTACATCCAGTGTTCGCATTTAGAACGGCAAAGCTGACAGCCGAATGCTTTTTATTACAATTTTACATAAATATTACCATGTTACCTTACCAGTTTCAAAAGAAAAAATTGACAATATTTACTTTATGAATGTCCTGCCAAACTGTATTTTCACTTCCTGTCTTGATCGTTCACAAATCTTAAATTGGAATAATTCTTAAATATTTGAGGTTTTATTGAAAATAACCTTTCATTTGAATAGATCTTATTTTGTCTCAAGGGCAGAGAGAGAGGCCAAGGTGCGCAATTACTCAGCCGCCACTTCCACCACCGCGGTCCAGATCAACCGGGAGCAGGGTAAAAACACACAACCGGGCTTATACATGAAGAGAGACAAAACAGTTTATTTGGTCCAGGAGTGGAGTCTTCAAAAGTCCTTTCTCCCTTTGAGTTCATGGCTGTCTATAGGGAGGAGTTTGAGTCCATAAAAGGAAAACCAGGTGTCCGAGTATAAAAACAATAAAAGGCATTAGGCTTTAGAAAAAGAAAGAAAACGATAAAACATGCATAAAATATAAAACAGGCGCTGGGATAAAAACATGCACTCCTCCCGTTGCAAACACACCCCTCTGCTTCTCCAGTGAACTCTCCCTTTCCTTGGCTCCAAGCTGCTGGTGCTTCCTCCTCGACACCCGTCCTGTGAGGTACAACAAGGGTCTAGCAGCTTACACATTCTAGGAAGGGACGATGGCCAACCCGCTCCTAGGGTGGTATGGCTCCGGGAGGCGTGGGGACCCCCTCCTGGGTCTCTTCTCCCTTTCTGGCCCTTGAAGATTCTTGCCTTTTGTGTGTCTTCCCCCAATGATGCGCCTGGTGCTCTTTCTATAGTCACCAGGTGCAGCTGGAGTGCACCTGTTCTATTTTGGCTGATGGTATTTGCATGTATTTTAAGTGAAATCAAATGCAAAAGCCATAGAAATTTCTGTTGGCCACATTTAATACCTGCAGCAAAGACACACATCGCTGCATTACCCGTATGCATTTTAATGGCTTCCCAGGCTAAATTTGCTTGTTGCTCTACGGGATGTTTTAGATCATTGTAAAAAGAGGTGAAAATGAATACAACCAGATAGGACATTTCTAAAATAACTATTGTACAAATTGTAAAAACAGGAATGGTTTGGCTAAGTGAAAATATTAAAAGCAGCTATCATCTATGCATTTAAATGCTTCGTTTATACACAAATGTGGATACTTGAAAGGACGCATCTGATTTGAGCAGCTTTGTGTGTATCAGGTGATCGGTGTGCACTTTTTAAGGATTTGTTTGTGCAGTTATATTTAAGCTGTAGTAATTTATAGTTATGCCTGTGTATATTTTGTATACACAATTACAGGTACACACAGTTCTGCACGAAATGTATTGCATGAGTTACAAATCAAGAATTGTGCAGACACATATTGAACGATTCTGTTTCCAAAGTGTCCACCTATAAATATCTGGGTGTGTTGATTGATGACAAACTGTCTTTTACCTCTCACATTGACCACTTGCTAAGAAAAGCTAAAAGCACTTCTGAGTTTCTACTACAGAAATATATCTTGTCTAAGCCCAGGTGTGAGGAAAAGACTTATTCAAAGCACCTTCCTCCCAATTTTGGCCTATGGGGACATGAATGTTCCCTTGTCAACTCTCCGCAGTCTGGACACAGTTTATCACAGTGCCCTGCATTTTATCACAAACTCTGCATACAGAACCCATCATTGTGAACTGTACTCTCTCTCTCTTGGTCTTCACTCAAAGTCAGGCGACAGAGACACTGGCTAATATTCACCTATAAGGCCATTCTTGGTAAACTACCTCAATATCTGTGCCGTATTCTGTCTCCTGTTAACAGCATATATAACTCTCGCTCTTCACTCAAATTGCTTCTTTATGTCTCCAGATTCCTCAGTGATTTAGGAAAAACAGCCTTTTCTATTGCTGCTCCACTTTCCCGCTTTTAAAAGAAATAAGCACATGTCACTCTTGACCTATCAGTACCTCTCTTAATTAACCTATTAGTCATTGTCCTATTGTTCATTTTAATTGCATTTTATTTCTATTTTAATTGTTTTAACTGTATTTTATTTTGTATTGATGTCTTTTGGCCCAGGTCTCCTCTGAAAAAGAGATGTAGCTTCATTGGGATTTTCTGGTAAAATAAAGCATAATTAAATTAAAAAAAAATTCTCTCCATATTTTAGAGGCACTCAGACATTCACAAATATCCATATGAATGCAGAAGTGGAGCATGTGGCCACCATTACTGTAAAAAATCATTGAGGTTATGAGTGCACGCAAATGACTGCAATCATTAAACACTTACAATAAATTAGAGAATTATCAAAAACTTCTAAAGTAAAAGCCATTTTATTTCTTTTCTCAAAGGACTTTATAAAGAAGCATTGGAGGGAGTGTATAGGAGCTGCTGGGTGCAAGACAAAGGGGAAGGAGGGAAGAAAATCACATGGGTAGCAATTTAATGATAGCTTGTTGCATATAAAGACTATTTTTGAGAGACTATGAGCTTTAAACTGCTGGACCTATCAATCACTTGGGATTCCAGCAGTGAAAATTTTCAACATGAGAAAAGGAAATATAACTGGGTTTGTTTGAGGTTCTTGTTCAAAATCTTTCCTAGACAAAAGTAAGCACAACTCCTTCCTTCAAAACCCCCCTCCCATTTGCTGATGTCCAGTGTTTGATCTTTTCAAAGTTGTCTTTTTTTATTTTGAAAGTGTAGAATGTTGTGTGAATGGTGTTAAACCCATTTTTGTCATGGTCAGATGGAGAGATGGCATGTGTGTGAAAGCAGAATTTCATTTATTGCGAGTCCAGAACAGGTAGTGGGTTTTTCAGAGCACAGGTCAGCACAGGTAGATGAGGGCAGACTGAAGTACAGAGGCAAAAACTGAAGATTAACTCTCTCATGCATGAGTTATGATCAAACCAGTTAGGATTTTTTAACTAAGTGTTCTTAATTCATCTTTGGGATAAAAAAACGACTGAGACAATAGTGAGACAGCTCTGCGGTTGATCACTCGGCTCGTGCTTCCATGAAGAACGCAGCTTGCTGCGAGAACTAATGTGAGTTACTGGATACTCTGATCATCAGACCTTTCAACTCACCTTGCAGGCCTGGGTTTGTCCCGGGGCTACACCTGTCTGAGGGTCGTTTTAAAATCAATCCGGGCTCCCCGCATCTTCCCCCTGGGAGGGAGAGGGGATTCCCCCTTAATTCCTGGTTCAACGCGTGTTACGGCCCTGGGCCGTTTGGGTCTTGCTGCCTGTCCCTCTGCTCCTCCTCTCGCACAGGTGCAGCTGTTTTCCACTCAGAGAGGATGGAGATAAAAGGATGCACCTTAGAGGTGCTTGAGAGAGACTCTTGTACGCCTGCCAGCCAGAGCCGTTGGTTGCAGCTCTGGTTCTCCTGGTCCTCCCTACTCTGTTGGGTTTTCGTATGCACATTAAAAGAACTTAGTGCTACAAACTGGTGTCGTCTCCCCTTTATTTGTTACGGTTCAGAGACAGCCGTACAACGCGTGAACGCGCTTCGCCCTGCAGGCTCCCTCCTTTCCCCTCCCTTCTCTCCCGAACAGCCTCCCTTCTCCAGGGTGGGTGCAACGGGGAGGGGTGCCTATACACGTTCTAACAATTAAACAGTTGGACCACTTATTTCTTTTTGGATAATATGACAATCTAATGCTCTACATTTGTCCGCGCCTGACCGATCATTTAATTTCTACCGTGTTTACATCACATGACTGTCGGCTATGGTGGCCGTTCTGATTCAGTTGTTCTGCTCTTGGTTTGTTTCATATTCAGACTGAGGAATCTCAGAGTGAACTGAAGTTCGGTCTGATTGGAAACGAACAGAGACCACCTTGAAAGATAGGTCTGAGAGCGGTTCCTGGTACAGGAAGGTAGTTATCCCCTCTGCCACAGCTCCGCGGAGAAGATGGGGGTGTAGTCGTTGTTGTCTGGGGGTGGAGCTAGCAGCACAGACTCTTCCTGGAGGGAGCTGGCATCAGCACGTTTCCAATCGCTCGTTTTAGTGGGTATGGTAGGGACTGCTGCAGACAGCTTTTTAGAGGACAGGTTTTTAGAGAATTACTCTTAAATCCATGAACGGATCAAAATGCCACTTTGGGATTCTTTATAATGAGGAATGAACAGCACTTAAAACCTCAAAAAGTAGGAATTTTCACGGTAGGGCCCCTTTAATAGGAGCAATCAGCAGCAAGGGCGGAGTGGGTAATCGGGAGAGTTGGGAGGATTCCCAGTGGGCCGTTTCATTCATGAACCTGTCAGATGCAGTCATGGAAAAATGATCACGGTAGAACATAAATTAATCTTTGTAGCAGTGTTCGTCCGTCCCTTTAAGAGAGGCACTGTCAGTTTGGGAGCTACAATTTAACATAAACACCCTTTTTAAATTCTCACAGTTGTTTGAGTCCACCAGAGTGCGCTTTACCAAAAGGTCTAGGCCGGACCACAGACGTAAATAACGTTCTATTTGGACGGTCTAAGAAGCGGCCACGAGCCAGACAGATGATTAGGCAGTAAAGAAATTGGAAGAAAGCAATGGTGGTTACAGGAACGAGCGGGACGTGCAGCTGCGTGGAGGAGCAAATCAAAGGAGCCGCCATCTCAGCGCTTCATGGTGGAAAACGAAAAAAAAGTCTGCGCCACTGATGTTTTTCTAGTATCTGTTATATCTTAGCTGATAGGGCGCGTGCACCTTTTGTCTAAATGCCTAAAAACATAGTTGTGTTGGTTCAGCACCAACACTGAGTCACTAGCTACGTTTACATGGCCCCAAGTAATCGGAATTAAAAGCTGATCAGAACAGAAATGCGTCATGTAAACACCCCTTTCGGAATACTCTGGCCCGATCAGACCCATTCGGATCCAAATTTCTTTCCGATCAAGACAGGTGGGCTATACCCATTGATGATCCGATCAAGCTGCATGTAACCATACACAGTGGCGCCAGCAAGGGGGTTGGCCACGGCCGTATGTTGGCCGCGTGGCCACACACATACACATAAATACCTGCTCTGGATAAATATCATCCAGAGCAGGTGTTTATTGAAACCATAAATTCTGGATAGATGTCCTCTTGGACTTTACTGATTTTGGAGGAAGCGCACTCATGGTTTAAAGGTACAGAGAGACAGACTGACAGTCCTCATGAAAAGTACAAAGTCTATTGTTCTGGATATGAAAAATAAAAACTCTTTATGTTAAGCAACATTCCAAAGTTCTTTAATAAATGTTTACAAAGCATGATCAGAAGTGATTTTGATGAGATTGGATCAGGGGGTGCGGGGGTTCTCCATATTTTCCGGAAGTCTCCAGTTCCTAACCCCGCTAATTTTCGTCGTGGCCCCCTCGCGGGAAAATGTTCTTTGATTTTTATTTTATTATTTCATCTTTCTTTAGCACTCTCTCTCTATTTCTCTTCAAGCCGTGCCTGAGTTATCAATAACTATTTTCAAGTATTCGCGGGCAGGCTGGGGTTGCGCTGAGAGGGGGGTGTCTGAGTGCGCAGCTGCAGCAAACATGAACCGATGAGGGAAAGACAAAGAAAGCGCCAAGTGAAACAATAATGGTTGTAATGCTTTTTAAATTGATCAAGAGGAAGATTCTGTGGAGGACACGCAGATCTGAGGCTTCATCTGCTAATGCTCGTTTTTTTAGTTTAAAACTTTTCCCTGCATCATAATTTTTCTATTGAGTATGAGTAAACCATATGTTTATTAGCTTATTTGTTTATTACCTTAAAATATATGAAACGTTAGTATTTATAGATAATGTTATTTTAATGTTGGAAAGGACGTTAAATTGACATATTGTGTTTTAAATTATTCTAAAAAAGATTTAGAAGAAAATAAAAACATAGATTTGAGTTTAAAATAATTATATTATACATCATTACTGTGACATAACTAAAATGACAAAGCCAGTGAACGTTTTCACATCTCGCCAAGCAGCCCCTCAGCCGCTGTGTCTAGTTCAGGACCACACGTTTGACAGGTTACGAGCAGGGAATTCACCACACAGTGAAAGAGGGGCGGGCCACCGCTTTGCAACTCAGACGTTGGGGATTTCTTATTTAATGGAAACAGCCAGCACATTGTAACATTCACAGGTTGTGCAAAGACCCAGGAACTCAGAAAAGAGAGGAAAAAAAGAGGATGGCAACAAAAACTCACAACTATGCAAAGTTTGGGGCTCCAACAGTGTTCGTCTTTTTTTTATTAATCGTTGTCCTCAACCTTCTAAAGTCCGGTTGGACGGCTAATGTCCAAAATATACATATATAAAAGCAAGAGCTGCACAACCTGAGGGTTACAATCACAGAAAAAAAAGTGGTGTGGTCTCAGGGACAAAGTGCACGCCTCAGTCCCGTACGCTTATATATGATGACATCATCATCAGTGGACATCTGAAAGTCCTAAAAGAGCCAGTCCAACCCCCTGACTGTTACAACGTCAAGAAATGATGACACCCAAAACGTCAATTATATGGTTTACCTTTGGGCTGAATTGGTGAGCCCCATGTCCGTGGGTTCCATGGTGGCCTTACCTGTGTTTGCCCACACTGGCTTAGGAAGGGACACCATTATGGAGAGAAAATAGACTCACTATGCTTTGTGCGTGCATAATTCTTTATTTGTGCGTAAATTAGGATCTGTGCGTGCGTATATATGATTGGTGCATGCATAATTCTTGATTCGTGCATAACTTTGGATTTGTGCGTGCGTGATTCTTGATTTGTGCATAAATTTGGATTTGTGCATGCATAATTCATGATTTGTAACTAATATAATAAATTTAAAAAAAGTAAAAAAATTAGAAAAATGTAAAAAATACAAAATGCCTGAAACTAATTACACAAAAATATATTTTTAAAATACGCACGGATCACCTCTTACACACGCACACAGCCGAAGTTACGCACAAATCTACCATGAGACTCTTTTCACGTCTCACAAATCCGTCCGTGAGTGATGCGTTCAAGTACTACCAGAATGCTTGTACACCATAGTTTTCTTGTCAGCCGTTTTAAACTTCGATTGTGAATAACATCTGGTAAAACTAGACATTTTCCCACTTTCTTAAAAATATATTACCTTAAAAAAATATAAATATATATATAAAAAGTCTAAATATGCGCTTTTAAAGCACTTATACTTTTAAAAATAAGAATATTTCTAGAAAAGGGCACTTCGAGCTGCATATACATGAAACCGCAAATAAAGAAACACGAATAACACAAAGAACGCACAACAGATACTGAGAAACACACAGGAGGGGTGTCGTTTTGGATGTCTAAAAACACAATCAACCAGAGAGAGAAAAGAGAGGAGTTGGTGACAAGTCAAGATTGACGATTTCAAATTAATTGTTGAAACTAAATATCCACAGCTGAGCGCGCCTGTCGACCATTGCAAAAAAGATATGTCTGGTGTAAAATAGAGGTGAAGCAGATACTGCCCGCACTCCGTGCACACATTGCTTTGCTGTGCTTCTGCATGCGGTGGGAACCTGGTGTCACTATGTCCGCTCTCTAAGGAGGAGTCCCGCACCAAAGCCGCAGCATGGAAAGCACAGCTACAATGAGAATAAAGAAACTCTATGGTTGAATGTTTAAAAAAAACGCATATTAAGGAAGTGTGAACGTTTTCATCAGATAATATTCAAAGTCTAAGTTCTAAGCTGCCCACAGGAAAATTTTGCTCACCCAGCAGTCTAGCTGCGTTTAAACGAATCTTTGAGATGGGTAAAGTGTCTCACATCAGATGTGTGAAATGTGGTTTTGTGTGTGCGTAACAAGTGATTCGTGCATAATTTATACATAATTTTGTGTGTAGTTATTTTTTAAGCTCTTGTAATTTAAAATGTTGTGTGTGTAAATTGTATTTTTTGTAATTTCATAATTTTTGTACTTGCAAACAAAATGTAAGAGTTACAAATCATTCACAAATCGAAAGTTATGCACAAATCAAGAATTACAAACACGAACAATTTAGCTGGGTCTATTTCCTCTCCATGCTGCCCTTTGAACTAACATCAGCACTTGACATTAAAAATACAAAATTTTTAGCATTGTGTTGCTTTGTGTTTCTTTTCTCCCTACTTCTCTAATTATCATCCAATTTCCTTAAACTCCTCCCTCTTATTTTCCCTCCCCTTTCTTTATTATCCATCTCTAACATCCCACTCTCTTCTCTCCAAAAATGTATTCAAATATGATATATTTAAATAAAGCTTATCCTCAAAAACTGAAAGGGTTAATACGAATATACATCTCGTGTTACAGAAGCTTCATAACCCTCAGTTTTAACAGTAAAATCTGTCCAACACAAGAGGCTTTCAGAATTGAATTTGATTTTTTTTTTTTTTCTTCTTAGCTGCTGAACACAACATGTTGGACTGGAGCAATTGTGATTTGATGTGAATGTAAAAGTCTGTCCTGCTGTCCAAGAGTGTGCATAATTACAGAAAAGTGAGGCTTATGCTGAGAGTGAACAGAGGATATGATGGTAAAACCCAGAGGTCCTTAGGTGGCGAAAGCAAGAGCTATGGTGATCAAGAATGAGGCGCGTGCCATTTGAACCATGGTCTCGATCAGGGGTCTGCAACCTTGTCAGTAAATGAGCCATTTGGGTCTATTTGATACTGGTTCAAACCTAATAGGAGCCTTTTTTTCTTTACCCTTTTAGGAACATTTGATTCAACTTTGTATCATTCCATTGTCTTTTTTGAAATATGAATTATATTTATTTTTATGAATTATATGTCATTTTTGGGTGTAAATAAATACATCAATATTAAGATACATTTGAATTAGTAGTTTTTTACTTTAGACAGAAGCTCATATGACTTTCTATGACTTTCTTTGAAAATCAAAGAATTCCTGACAATAACATTAAAGTGAAGCAAATGTATTCGTAAACATTTTCATAATAACATTTTCTGTTGTCATACAATGTTTACTTTTGTGAGCTCCAAATAAGTACTGCTTTTAACCAGTTAAATTTCCAGCAAAAAAAATACATATCAGTATATGAAGAATACATCAATCTACACATTTTAGTACTGAATAGCTTCTAACCATTGTTATGCAGCATAAGATAAAATGTTTTCAAAGTAATAAAATAAACTCCATGGGGTAAGAGTAGATATTTTGTTATGCTGGACGCGGTACCAGACACAGTATGCTACTGGACGCAATGCCAGATCCGAATTGGTAGCAGATGTGATACCAGACGTGAACTGGGGCTGAACATAACTCTGGAACCGGGTTAAGATACTGGAGCACGGCCCAGAGGTTGGGGATGCCCAGAACATCAAAAAGTGACGCAGAGGGGTCTTTAACCAAACGTCCGTATGTGACAACTTGAAGATGTGTTAATGCGGAAGCAAGAGAGTGCAGACCGGAAGAGAGAGATATCCAGAGCATTTTATCAATTGGCCAATGTGCCTCTAAAACAATGCAAACATCCAAATAAAGCGCTGGCTGCTCACATCTTGACAGTCAAGTTTTATTTTTTTCTTCCATAAGAGTGACCACGGCTTCTGTCATGCGTTATCCAGTGAAAACCAGCCGCAAAGCTGATCTCCCTAGTCAGAGCAGCACCTCCAATTCTTTTACCAGAACGCCACTTCGCAGAAAAAAATGTAGTTGGAGTGAGACTTTAATGTGTGTTTCTTATCTACAACCTGAAATGGGCCCCGGCAAACCCATGGCGCCAAAAGGGATACAGTGGGTTAAGAAATGAATGGAGGTTCAGGATGAGAATGCTCAATATTCCATATTGGTTTTGTACTCTACCCACTGATTGAGTCACTGAACACGTTACGTGTCCAGAAAGAAGTCCTTGATTGGTTGACGCCATGTGTAAACCTCGCTCCAAGCTCGCTGCCCAAATCACACCGTGCCGCTTTACTGTAATAACGCTGCTGCTGGACCGACACGACGTGCCAGATACTACACAATAGGTATTTTGATTGCGTCTTTACATTGACCTAACATTGAAACTTGACACCACTGATGTGTGAATCGTATTCTGTGTGAATTCAGTTTTAGGCATCATGCTGATGCATCAGCCAGAGAAAGGGGAAAGAGCTGACTTACAGTACGACAAACTTGTTATCTGGCCTGCAAACGGACAGAGGCGATAATCTGATTAGATGATCATTAGAACATTGTTTTGTAATGTACATTTATTCTTGTTTTATTAATCATTTATACATGGGCCAAAAAAGGTGTAGGTTTTGCTCATTTAAATATATGTAGCTTGAGAAACAAGATTCATGAAATTACACAAATATGTTTAACAGGGAATATTCATGTCTTTGCCTTATCTGAAACACACCTAGATGGTTCTTTTGGAAACTCAATGCCAAATGTTGATGGGTACAGATTATACAGAAAAGATGGGAATATGTTGGAGGAGTAGCATTTTATGTAAAGGAGAATTTTGTTGCAACTCTAAACCAGAATTAATGTGCAGCGATATTGAAGTAATATGGGTACAAATTCATCTTCCATATAGTAAACCAACTCTTGTCGGATCCTGTTACAGACCACCTAGTTCCAATGCAGAATACTTACAAAAAATATGTGAAAATATGGAACTTTGTCTCTAATAAATGTGGGGAAACAGTAATATAGACTGGTTTTAAAAAAAAATGTTTTTTGTTTGAAAAGATCATTACAATGGCTAATACATGTAATCTTAAACAGGTCATGACACAACCTGCTAGAATTGCTATGGACAATTCATCTAAATCAACCTGTATAGATCACATTTACACCAACATTCCTGATTTGTGCTCCCAGGCAGTTTCTATTGAAGTAGGATGTTCTGATTATAATTTGATAGTCATAACAAAGGAAACAAAAATGCCTAAATCCAAAGGGAAATTTATTTATTGCAGATCCTCTAAAATTTTAATCCTAATCTATTGGTTGATGATATAAAAAGTTCAAATTGGTCTACAGTGTTGTAGGAAATGGATGTAGATGCTTCTTTGGACAAATCTAAATGTGTAAAAGATCAAACAGACCATTGCATATTAAGGAATAGAGTTACAAAATTTATTTTTTTCAAAAAGACAGAATATTATGGCCAAGGTCTCTGGTTCCATGAATGACTATAAACAATTGTGGAAAGTTTTACAGGAACTTTTAAAAATTTTAATTTGAATATTGAAGCTGATGGTAATATCATCATCAGCAAACCATTTTGATATTGCCAATCATTTGAAGGACTTTTTCGTTAGCAAGCTGAGTTCTTTTTATGACAAAAAATATCGAAATTCTCCTTGTCAAAATATTCAATTGATTATGGAAAATAAGAACTGCTCTTTGGTGTTTGACACTGCTGGTGAGGAAAATGTTCAAAAGCTGCTTCTCTCACTACCTGATAACAAAACACCGGTTATTGATTACATTGATGGTACAAACTTTAAAATAGTTACAGATGGTTTAGACCAGGGGTCACCAACGTGGTGCCCGCGTGTAGCCCTCAAGGACCCCACGAGGGGCCCTCAGATCTCTTCTAAAAATAACACAACTCACTTGTGAACGTCTTAAAAATGTGTTCATGATACATGAACTTTGGATAAGTTTAGGTGACCTCTGACCTTCTCCTGTTCAAAGATCATTCAATTTGTTTACAGTTTTTCTCAAATGCTAAAACACAAAAGCCAACCCTCTAAACCAAGCAACCATAACTGCCAAAGCATGTTTCTCAAAACTTTACCGTAACAGATCTTCTTACAGTAGATCTCTGCAGAGGATTAGACATTTAGATTTGTGGGTTTTATAAGAATATAAATCTATAGAAAATACTGCATGTACACAACACGACTCAATGCAGAATCTGTAGCACACAACATCACTTTTGAAAACATAGGGGTGTGAAGTTTTTTTAATGCCCCCCCACACACACACATCAAAATCACGGTGCTGCATCATGTCGCGGAGCTGCACCAGGCCACATCACCTCATCCACGTCGCTATATTGTCTCTTGCCAGGCACCTCTGGAAAACCACCCTGGAATGGTGAATCCAACCTTTGGAAGGCCTCCACTGGGATGTCATCACAAGCCAGCTCCATTCTAGTATATGGTTGTCGGTCATAAACCTTCCATCTCCATGATGAGAAGAACTCCTCTATAGGGTTCAGGAAAGGAGAGTTGGGTGGCCGACAAATGTTTAAAAACTGGATGCTGTTGGTGGTGAACCACTCTCAGATTTGGTTTGATTTATGGAAACTGACATTGTCCCAAATGATCACATAAATGTGACGTGCAGGCCCAGGCTGTTGTTGGCGGAGCGAGAGGATTTCTCTGGAGAACTCTGTCTATTGTGGCCAAGCTGACTTCATCAATGTTCTCAAAGTTGAAATCATCAGCAATGACTTTGATTCTGATCTCCTTAAGTGTGATGAGGTTGTTCTCATGAACCATATCTGCAATGAAGGTTTCTTGTGCTGCTGTAAATATGGCAGCCCCCCCACCTCTCTGCAGTATTCTTTCAACTCTAAAGAGAGAAAGATTTTCGGTCACTAGACTACCTTCACATGCTTGTAAATTGTAATGTGACAAAGAAAGCAAGAGTTTAATACCTGTTGTGTTGTCTGAATGCCCTGATAATGCTGGCCACGGTGATCCTACTCAGGTTTGGACGGACTCTTATCCCAGCTTCAGCCATTGTCATGCCATGAACAATGACATGGTCAATGATTGTTGCTCACATCTCGTCCATTATAGTTGTGTGGCTCTCCATCCTGAACCTCCTCCTCTCCCTCCTGCACCTTCTCTTCTCCCTTGTTGGCCTCCTCCTCTTCCCCCTCTGACTTGAACTCCTCTTCCTCATTGGCCTGCTCCTCTTCTTCCATGGCCGGCTCATCGTCTTCCTCCTCTGATTCGAATTCTTCTTCCCCTTCTTCCATTTCTAGAATCTTCAATAAACTCCGCACTCTGAACTTCCTGTTATACATGTGGTCACAGCATTACCAAAAGGTGTCTTCAATTTTGAGTAGTTGTGTGTAATGGATGACATCAGGTGTGTTCATTGTGTTCAAGTCTCGCTGACTGTGGCAAGTATTGTGCATCACATGAGCATTCATTTGAGAACATGAGCAGAGTTCTTTTGCAACTTGGGTTTTAGCAAGAAAATACAGTGTTCAGATTTATGAGAACAAAGAATTATGTTTTGTGAGTTTTGCCTTCATGTGAAATGTGTTTATGGTAGTGGAAAATGAGGGTTAGATTTAGTAAATGTGTTTAGACAATTGGTCACTTGGTTTAGAGGGTTGGCTTTTGTTTTTTAGCATTTGAGAAAAACTGTAAATTACTGATAAACATGAAACAAAATAGTGGAAATGGGATGTTTTTCCATGAAATGCAAGTGATAATCTGAAAATTTAACAATTACTGAGATTAATAAAATGTTCAACATTGATATCTGTTTCCTAGCTTGTTGTCATTGTTGATAATTATTATGAGAAATCCATGTCTTTACATAGAGGAGTATCATTATTCATAATTGATATTGCAAAGCAACCTATAACTATGCAAAATTTGTTATTTCAAAATGGTAGCCCTTCATATGACTGTAGCCATGAAGTAGCCCTCAGGTTCAAAAAGGTTGGTGACCTGTGGTTTAGACAAACCAATACGTTATTTATTTTTTTATTTTTTTTTTCTAACTTGTCCTGTCCAACAGCTGAGCAACCAGATACGGGCTGAGAGCCTCTTGTGTTGGGCAGATTTTATAAACCCCTGTTGTATTTCATGGTAAACTTTATTTATATTGATTATGTTTGTTTTTGTTTTGTTGGACTGGATGGAAAAGAAGAAGTGGGAGGTGGGGGGAAGAGGGGTTTAGAGAAAAAAGAAGATGGAAACGGAGGAAAGCAACATCATAAAAACCAGGTCTGAATAGTAAACTATTTAGTAGAATGGGCGGGGCCTGTCTACACACAAATCTATAGTTACACACATACCTGTTGATTGAAATAGTCTCCACATTTAAACTAATCAAAATGTACACAATACAACTGCAGCTGCAACTAACAGACTTAGTCACACAAACAGACACACATAAAGTCTTTCATTCTGTCCCACATACTACTAGTGCAAAGGTGAGCTGACACCTGTGCTCAGGTGAGTGTTTGTGTTTTTGCTAACGTGGGTAATGTTGGAATGTACAAAGGGGGAGATCACCCGGCCTTCCCCACGCCAAAACTGGGACCGCAGCAGCCAGGACCCCCCAACAGTTCTGTTTTGTTGCATGGAATCAACTTCCTGGGAGGATAAGACTTATTAATGACAAATATCATTTCAAAAAGATTTTAAAGCTAACATACATGGACCACTCACAATAACTGTAACAATGTGTATGTTTTGTTTTTATGAAATGTATGTATTATTAGTATAATGGATAAAAACGTGAAGTTGCTTTGACCCTATTTTAACATGTTTAGCTTGAAATGTAAATGTTTAATGGGTTTGTAAACTTAGTGAAATCCTTTTAAAGTTTCTGTGAAACTAGTAAAATTTGTGCATTTTATCCTTATGGATCCCAGGAAGACTAGCGACCACTTTGTGGAAGCTAATAAACAAATATTTCTAAATTCCACCAGCTGCTTCCTGGAGATCTCAGAATAGGGAATAAGTATTCAGGACCAAATATATATAGCACTTTAAACTAGTAAGCAATAGAAGCAGCGCAGCAATCAGCCGATTCAATTCCTCTGGCCCAATTCCTGCCAATATGGCGGTGCCTTGGGGGGGCGACCCTGTGTGATGTCATCTCTTAAAGCTCTTTAGACCAACACAGCATAGTTTAAAAATTCACACATTTTTTTCCACAGAGTTGTCTCAGAGAGGTTTTCTTTTATTGACAGTAAGTTATGCACAAACAAAGTCATGACACAATATGTTTATTTTTTACTGAGGGTGCAAACATGGTACAAGACTCCCAAAATAATTAGGCTCTAATGATTAATTGGACTGTTTAGAATTAAGAAACCCCAAAATATGAATGTCAATTTGGTTAACTGTGAAAAAGTTACATGTTTTGACACACAAATCCATTACAAATATATATCAGCATATCTTTACATTAAAGGGCCGAAAAGATTCATCCTGTAAATGAAGAGAATCTGATCAACCAGTTGAAGATTTTGGAAATCAGACATCATGCATACACTCCCTGCAGTACGAATCACAATTAAATATTTACCAGTGATACAATAAACAAGCTCTAAAACTTGCACAACTGCACCTTGGTTAGTTAAACTCTATTGGCAACACAAGCAGGCGAAAAGCGAAGCTCCAAAAAGTATTTCCATCAAGCTCATTTTTTTCTTCGAGATAGCAGATACAACTTTTACATGTACAGAACCACAGACTGCACAGCACATAATATTCCACAACAATTACCAATGAGTGACCTGCTTATCATTGGGAGGGTCTTGCTAAAAACTAATAAATCAGTAACTGTGACATTTTAAATGCTTCAGCTAATTTTCTAATACTCCCCAAATCATCATTACATTTAATGTTGAGTGTTAATAGCTTCCAATCTACCATGACAATCATTTTTCATGTTGCGATAAGCCATGTGTGTCACAAAGTCAGTCATTTCTCACAACTTAAAAGGCATCAAATGGACTTAAAATAAAAACTGATCCTTGTGAAAGTAGGCTTGGGAACGTGTGAAATTTGACCAAAAAATTGATTGCTGGTTTGTTTTAATTTTAAAAATCTTTAGTAAAAGTAGTCGTAAAAAAGTAGATATTCTTAATAAAATATGTATGCAGCCCAAAGATTTACATGAGGTTCTCTTGTTTCTAACCAAACAGTCCTGTTCAGAAGAAAGTAGAGCCTGATTAACTCTAAAGATTTCACTTTTTTATTTCTGTTTTATGACACTCAAAGCCGGTCTTTACTGTGTGATGTTAACGTCCTTTAACATCATGCTGTGGAGCACAGCTGCCTACAACCACCCTGTCTGTTCTTTTCCTGCCTTTTTCCCCACTGATTAACTAGACTAGATGTGTTCCGTCAATCAGAACTTGGGTCAACTAATGCATTGCAAGATAGATCCTGAACACTATTAGACCACTTCAGAAGAAATCGTCCAAACCAACCTTTGGTTAAACAACAATAGTTGACTTAACTTGAAAACATTACAGACGGGCTGAAAGAAGATGGTCACATTTAATGTTCTGTTTTGAGATTTAAAAAAAACTCTTTAGCTGAAAACCAGAGTTGTGTCTCAGAGGGCAATAAACAGTATTTTCTGACATCAGCTCCCTCAACAATCACCCTGCCAGAGTGCTTTTAAATGCAAATGATACCTTTGTAGACCCAATCTCCTTTACAGTCTCTTGTGAGAATTTTTTTGTTGTGTATTTTAGACATACCAGGTTATAAAGTAGAATATCAATGAACAGGATTATTCCATTAAAAAAAAGGCAAATTGCATTATAAGATACAGAAGACAACAGTCAAGACTGTATCATCATGGCTTCTGATGGTAGCTGTAATGCTCAGATAATCCATCAAATAGAGCTCCTTTGTATCCTTCCAAAGCTGCACTAATACATTATGACAGATTTTTGAGTGCTGTGTACCACCATTCCAGTTCAGTAAGCATAACCCCAATTAATGTATAAGGCACATTGGGATGTCAATTTTTGGGAAAATAAAATAATTTTAAATACATTTTGTGGTCCAGAAATACTTGCTTTGTTCCTCTGTTTTATCTCATGTTAAACTTGTTTTCCATTTGTCATGTTTATGTAAGTTACAAAATAGTTCTTTTTAGGGAGTTAGTCCTTTTTTTAGAACAAAATTTGTGTTTGAAAAGTATCAGTTAGGCTTTGGATCAAAAAATCCACCTTATGAAAGATACAAAATTACTTTAATAGATCAAATTAAAATTTGCCTGTTGCTCTATTGCGGTTGGACCCGACAGCAGCTTTTGACACAGAGGACTGTCCAGTTTTCCTGTCAAGCTTAGATCATCATCCCAGCCCTTGCCTGATGTAAATCAGATTGAACTGGGATAAATTTTAATCTCTCAATCAGAGCCACACTCATGTGCTGATTGTCTTTTGTTGGGTATTGCAAGGCTATTTTCATTTTTCAACTCCCACTTGGATCTGTTAGATTGTCTCTTTTGATTGTTATGCAGAGGTTCTGTGGATATATCTACCCCATTATTTGAAAAAAAGGAGCTCACAGAATCTTCTTACCTGATTAGACTGATAATGTAAAACAACAGGTGAGCCAACAGTTTTTTTAATCCCTTGAGAAAAACAGTTAGTACCTGTTTAGCCAAACCCAAATTTACATTGGTCCGTCTACGGTGCGTCTTTGTGGCATTGCATCTCAATCTCACGACTGTCAGTTAGTTTTAAGGGTGTAAAAGATCACAAAATTCACAGTACAAATCATTTTCGGATCAGTAAAAAGTAAAAAAACAACATCAATAAAAAAAGATAAAAACCTAAAATTAATTTTTTGAAAAAATTAAAAACATATAAAGTAGTTCACATATATCATATATATATATATATATATATATATATATATATATATATATATATATATATATATATATATATATATATATGTCTCACATCAAAACATTTGTTCATTCAGGCCAAAATACTAAAACATATAGTTTCTGATTAAATGAACATCTGGAGAACTCCTTAAAAGTTAAATTTTCTTGTCCAACCCCCTGATGTCCAAGATAAATTATAAATAAAACTGTTAAAATTGAACTTAATATTATTTTTTGGTAATCATTTTTTTAATTAAAACTAGCTGTGGGAACATTTAAATAGTTCAAATAACAATTGATAACCACAATAACAATCATGTCCAGGTGAGGCACTGCCGTGCTCGCTTTTCCTGGTGATTCATGAAAGCTTTTGCTTGTCATATTGCCGTCCCCTGACTGCATGTCCCTGTTATATTTGTGCTGCAACAGCGAGGGATAGCTGCTCCTCCTAACTGGGAGATTCTCTGAACATGGAAACATGTATCGATGCTTTTATTCATCTCTTTTAAGTAAATAAACCTGATATCTCACCATCCATATGAAGTTGAGAAACGTTTTTGACGGAAGCTCCTCCCACACGCAGCGGGAGCTTCAGGTTAAAAGATTTTTAGATAACCATCAAAGATGATGTATAAAGTGCACAGGGGTGGAGTGTGTGTGCGTGTGGACAGGCGTTCGCTGAACTGTGGCTAGTGATCCATTCGGATCGTGGATTATCCATGATCCA
>ML136721.1:0-57366 GCA_003999625.1 Oryzias javanicus
AAAACCTTTGATAAGTAAGTGTCTCTCTTTTCTGCTGTGAGATTTTTTTGTTTACCTATTAATGAAGAGTTTGATGTGAATGGAAAAAAAAAACCTTTCTCTGTAAAATAGCCTGACATTCTTTGAACCATTTACCTGCAATACCCCAAATTATTTAATGGGTAATGATCTTAAATGTGAAAGAAAAGCCTTTAACATTTTGAAATCATTTCCATTCTCTATCTGAACATTGTTTAAACCAAGCAATAGTTTCTAAAAATTGGAATGTTTTAAAAAAAAAAATAGGTGGTAAAAGTGACGTACTGTTTTATTATTTGACCATTTTTATTGGTGGAAGATGTCGGTTTGATGTGTCCTCATGAGCACAGTTTTTTTTTTCTATCAAGCTAAAATAAACTGAAGGTTAACAAAAACATACCTTATATATTTTTTTCTTTGTACCTAGGTGGCTTTCCAGGGAATATCGTTCAAACTTGTAAGTATTTATTCTTTTGTTATGAAGTTGAATGTACAATCAAAAAGTGTACAGCAGATGATCTGAAATATTTCTGTCTTTGTGCATTTGTAGCCATCACCTCCTCCCAAGACAGCAGTCAGCCCCTCATGAAGAAGAGCAATGGTAGGTTATGTCCTTTTTTAATAACTTCACAGATAATTTTCATTGATATTAATGACATATCTTCGCAGCTGTTGTTTCTAGAGAATTTGGGGCAGAATACTTCAATTCTCTAACATTTAATGTCTAAGCATCATTTTTGCCATTCTAACTTCTCAAGTTAGAATAAAAGACCAGAAGTGATACAGTCACAACGTAATGTTTTATTTTTGTGGGTTAAACTGTATATGACAGGATGTGTAGACTGTATATAAATCCATGACTTCTTCTTTAATACAGCTTTAATAAAATACTTAAGAATTTAAATTTATGGAAGGAAAATTACAAATTTCATCTTAAATTACCACATCCTTTATTGGTGTTCTTTTCACCTAGATTAGCAAACTCAAAGCGCTAGAGAAGGATTAGATGAACAAAACTTTTTAACATTTATTTAGGAAAATACCAAAGTTTTCAATCTAAATTAAAACATGATCTCATACATTAAAAGACATTTAATAATATTTGTCTATAAAGGCATTGAATCACTTTATTACATTTGTTTAATGTTTGTGCCACGTCTGATCTAAATGTAACATTATATATAAATTTTATTTTTTTTTCACATTTCTTTTTTAATATTTCGTTTTTTTCTCACTTTGTTAACATGTTTTTTTTTTCTTTTTTATCTTCTTTATTGTTAAAATCCCCATCTTTTTTCTGAATGTTTTTTATTTATATATATATATATATATATATATATAATATATACATATATATCTTTATCTTAATTTTTTTTTTTGTAAAATCTTTTGGAAAACTGTCAATAACCAGAATTTTTCTTGAACAGAATCTCTTCACTCTCAGGACTCTGCTATTGGCTATAGTATCTAATACTCATGTTAAATACATTATACCCACAAACTGAATGCTTATGTCAATCTAATAAAATTACCATTAAACTCAAATGCTTTTATTTATTTGAAATATTTAAATTCCTGTTTACATACACCATATTAAAAGCCAGACCTCTTATTTTTTTTGTTTTGCTGTCTGACATTTTAAAATGTTTTTGTAGTTTTAGAGAAATATTTGCCACAAAAACACTTAATACAGACAATAATATTTTTAAAAGCTCTTTTTTTTTTTAAAGTTTTCCCAAATTCTATTTAATACAAGATAGCTTTGAAATAAGCTTTTAAATTATGTGTAACAGGATGCTGCCACCCTTCATTTTTGCTTTTTATATTGACTCGTTCATCTATCAAAGGACATTCATCTCTTTCCTTAATGACAGGATGTCTAAACATTTCCATGGTGTCATACCTGTTCATGAATCAGGCAAATAGAATAACATCTGTTTATTTCTACAGGCACTCAATCTGAAGGAGATGATTGTTCTACGTCTTCATCTTCTTTGTCTTCAACACCACCATCTCCATCACCAGTCAGTGTCCCATAGAGGAGTGATGAAAGTGAAATTTGGCTTTTGTCTCTGTATGGTAAATTGTGAATTTTTTTTTCTAAATCCCCTTGTGGTTAAAAGTTTACATATGACCTCAAAATTTTAAAGGTAAATTTTATCTGTATTACATAAAGTTTTTTTTTTTTGTTAGCTCTTTTTTTTTTTTTTTTTCATAGAAAGTGACTTTTTGCACAGCATTTTTAACAAACATGCGGCCAGTGTTGAACTCCTTTCTTGGCCGCACAGACTTGAGGAACGGATAGGATTGTGGTTATGGTTAATACACCAGAAGCTCGTCGTTCCCCCCAGGGAGGGTCACCAGTGGAAGACACATTTAACACACCTAGGAGCGCGACCGCTAAAGTTCAACACTAAATACACGCAATACTGCAGTACTCACTTTCTGCCTGTTGACTTAAACTGTACACTGAAGAGAGCAACTGTTATTGAAGGAGCTGTAGCCCAAAACTTTAACCTTACAAATCATTTACAGCTATTATCTGTGTGGTTTGTATTTTACCAGTGTGGCAAATGTATTTGATGTTTACATGTTCTTAAGTTTAACATATGTTTCTTGTATTAGCCAAAGATGTCAGCTGACAGGAAGAGACTTATTATTCTTTCAAGATTATGAAATTTTGAGTTTTATTGAGATGCATTCGCCATGCAATGCAAAAAATAAATACAATTTAAAAGTTGTGGTTTCTAAATATTATTTTTTAATTATGATATGAGTTGTTACTTATGTAGTTTTATTTGTATGTGTGGTAGAGGGTGCTTTTTTCCCCTTTGTTCAGCACTTTGAAGTTTTTTAAAAGGTCTTTGTTACTTAACTTTGTCAAGTTTATCAGCCATTAGTACAATTGAACTTCCTCAATCTCCATCCTTTCTGGGCAACAAGCATTTACAAATATATAGTTGCTGGCATATAGTCAAAATTAAACATTACGGATATTTAAAAGCTGGTAATCTGACAGCAATGTGTTACCTGTAACCATTGTAATACACATAGATGATGTGTGTTTGTCATGGATTAATCTGTATTGTTCTTTTTGTCTATTTGGTTTTACTTCTGCTGGGCCTTCTTACCAGGTCATTACTGTAAATGAGAATTTCTTCTCAATCAATCTTCATGGTAAAATAAAGGTTAAATATATACCTGCAATTTTGGTGCTATGTGTGCTTTAGTACAACATAAAAATGTATAAAATGAAACAAGTTGTGTGCACAGAAGAGCATATCTGAAATCAACCGATAAGCTAATTAACAAGACTAGCCTAATTAGCTCCAAAACTTTATTAGCCACCCGGCAAATCGTCCTAAAGCTTTAAAAATTCACTTTGATATAATTCTAGTACGTTAATTTTAAAAAAATTATCAAATATTTGTTAATTTGTTTTGAAGCAGCCGGTTGTGTGTTGCGTAATCCTCTCCGTACCCATTATGTCCACAGGCAAAACTGTCATTAAAAAAATGGCGGGAAAATGTGTGTGGTGCTTTTGTGATCCTTCTAAACTTTGCGCCTTGTCTTGATCCACATCAAGTATTGATTGATTCATTGATGCTTTAAATATGTGAAAAATAGACGTAATGACAAAAATAAACTTTCAGAAATGTGATCGTTCAGGAATAGAAACATTATTACTGGACACCAAATGTGTTTTTAAGTAGAAAACATGTGAAAAATAGAAATTGTATTAATTAATTGATTAATGTAATGTTTTTTTATTCAACTCAAGAACACTTTTGATGGACAGTAATAGATTTTTATTCCTTGACGATCACCTCTGAGAACGTTTATTTTGTCATTATGTCTTTTTTCACCCATTTAAGGCAGCAACAATAAGAATTAGTTCATAAAGATGACTTTTTGCTAATTTATTTAACATATTTTTAGGTCCTTTGCATTCAGAAAAACAAGTTTTATATAATATTTACTGCCAATGAAGTGTTTTCAAAAGCATTGAGGGGAGTGCCAGTTAGGAATTTGGAAGTTTGACAAGATGATTACTCAGACATACGAGCAAACTTGAAGCCACCTTCCTGAGAGAAAACATTGAGATGAAGAAAGGCGGGTCAGACAGTGTTTTGCTTTTGACACAGAAGAGGATTGAGTTTACAACTATGTTTTCCGTGGCTGCTTTCTTCGTGTTGGTGACCATAACCTCCATAAGCAATGGTAAGTTCCTTATTTTTAACAATATCATACGTTTAAATACACATTTTAATGTATATTTATAGGTTTAAAACATCACAGTTGGTGTGAGAAAAGATTAACGGGGTTCCCGGGAGGTCTTAAAGCGATCTAATATATTATTTTATCATTTCAGCCTTTTGTAGTTCAAAAATGATCTATAAACTATTTTTAAACATGTTATAACATATTAAAATGGAAAAATATGTTACTCAACTATTTTTCCATTTGTAATATTGAAATCCAAACCATAAGGCGGTAGGGGATTTGACAAATATAAGTCCTTTGAGGATCTACACTTCTGTGTGGATTTGTGTTGTGCTGAAAATGTTAAACAGAACTTGTACAAACTCGTGGCCTTTCCAAAGTCTCTCAATCTGCTGGTGGTAAACACTTCTGCCACGGATGACACGCCCTCTTTCACCCCCACAATACAAATTCATCAACCAGACGCTGTTATGTTCGTGATCACAGTGAACGCATGATGGCACATTGTGTGATTTCAGCTTCAACTAACGGTTCAAAATCTGCAGGACACTCCTGTTGTTGTCTGATACATGTAAAAAGAAGACGAGCCTGCTGACTCCAAACAAACCACCATAAATGACGATTCTGCATCTGTGAAAAAAAAATACATATATTTCTGAAATTATAATTTTAAAAGAACGGGTATGTTAACAGTTTTGAGCATTACTTTTGTCTCATGCAAGGTTCGTGAGTGGCTTTCTTTTAAACGGTTGAAGAAAATGTTTCACAGATGTTACAAACTCGTCAGCTGCTGCACACAGCGGGACGGGTCGCAACAAGAACCACGCTTTAAGAAAATAAGCAGCAGAAGGCCCGTTTAACAGATATGCAAGTTTCTTCATCCCCCTCTTATCATTCTCCATCATGTCTGACAGAAAAAAGGTGACAGCTATCCAATCAGCTGATCGACCCCAGCTGACCCCCCTCTCAGCTGTTCTGAGTCACTGAAAAACAAAAGAGAAGAAAACAAACAAAAAACGGAAAAGTTGTGAAAACAGATCATTCAAGGAATCCAATAATCTGCTAAATTGTTATTTTCATCTTTTAATATTATTCTGCTGTGATCAAGTAATTTCTTGTTGCTGTTTAATAATTGTAATGCAACAGCTATGACTTGATGAAAGTGCATGACAATTGAGAATTTTTTTTTTTTTTTTTGTTTTCTCAAAATCAAAGTAATGACCAGGCGCTACCTAAGAATTTAAGACATATGCATCCACGTACATGTACCTTTACTGTTTTACCTTCCTCTATCTTTGTGTCACAGTGTTTAATAACTTTTGGATTTCAGCATTTTTTTCTGAAATCCGGAGGAGATCCAAAAAACTCAGCTGTCCTTCAGCTATGGAAAAGAGCTTTCAAGTGGAGGTGTGTACCCAGGCATGTCTGAAGTGACCAAAACAAAGAAACACATCATGAAATAAAGTGAACTGTCTTCCTTTTGCCATCTGTAAAGAAACTATACTCTATGACAGTGGACTCAAACTCAATTCACTTTATGGCAGAAGTCTGTGAGTCTATAGCCTGCACCACTAAGGAATATTTCTTTGATCACTAACCAATCATTTATATATATTTATCGCCTGAAATGCTTAAATTTATAAATTCTTAACTCAGAAGTACAATTTATGAGCAACAAAACATATCAACTGTAAGACCTGTAAAGACTTACATAAGCTGATATATAACCAAAGGAAAAAAAGACATTGTGTTTCCGCACTTTAACTGGTACATGAGAATACTTGATTCTGATTGGCTGCTGCTTGTAGCTGCACACCTAAAAAAAAAAAAAAGCCCAAATATTCTATATCACTGTAGGCAAAAATATTAAATTTAACTTGAAACTTATGGAGACCCTTTTAGTGCAGTTGTGGATCCGGCAGACATTTTCAAATGCTTTCATTTTGTCACAAATGCATGGCTCTGCCTCCATTTTGCCTTCCGCAGTGCTTCTACTCACTCGATCTGTGGTTTCACTTCTGCAGTTCATGCTGCAAGGTGTGTACTGGTGCAAACCGGTTCAGCTGATCTCCTGCAATCTATTGCAATCTTTAAGCTTCAGAATTCTGACATGGAGTTCTCTTGATTCTTTGTAAACCTAATATGTAGTATACACATTTTAGAATTTTTTAAGCACTAATACTTAAAAGTATCAATATGTCAGTGCATTTTTTGTGAAAATAATCATGAATTTGAAGTAAATCTGTACACCAGGGATTAAAAGCACTAAAAGTAAAGAGATTTTGCCTTTGCAAAAAGTCAAACATCGCTAACATTGATTGTATTCTAAATTTTAGCTAACGCTCTTATCCATCTGTCATTCTAATACCCATTCCTGTTAAGGAAGGTATCCATTCACCATCTTCGTCCAGCAAACACAGTTGATCAAATGGCATCAGTCTGATCCTTTGGTGTTTACAGATTTTTAAAAAATTATTATTTCCAGAGAAACACTCCCTGACCTACATCTACACGGCCTTCTCCAGACCTGTGGAGCTCCCAGGCATCCATGAATTCACTGCTATGGGTCTGCTGGATAACAGAATGATCGACTACTATGACAGCACTATGCAAAAGAAAATTCCCAAACAAGACTGGATGAAGGAGCGACTCCAGCAGGAATACTGGGATAAAGGCACACAGTCCCGGCAGAGCAAGCAGCAGTGGTTCAAGGTTAACATCGACATCCTGATCAACCGAATGAGACAAACTTCTAACGGTGAGATTTGAAGGTTGTTTATGACAGATATAATACCCAATTATATCATTCTTTTCCTTGATATAAATGAATGTAATCACGTGTTTTATTATCTTAAAATACAGTTTGTTTTAACGTTTGTGTCTTCCATCTTCCCTCAGACACTCACGTTCTTCAGTGGATGCATGGATGTGTCGGTGAAGAGGACGAACACGGGAACCTCCAGTTTAAGCGCGGCATGGACACGTATAATTATGACGGAAATGACTTTCTGTCTTTTGATGATGAGCATCAAGTTTGGGTGGCTGCAGCTGATGCAGCACTCCCCACCAAGAGGAAATGGGATGAAGTCACAGCTCTGAAAGACTACACCAAGGGTTACCTGGAGAAGGAGTGCATGGAATGGTTGAACACCTTTCTGGTTTATACAAAACAGCAGCTCAAAAATGTCTGTATGTACAATTTAAACCTTTAGCTTATGCTTGAAAATTTTTAATTAACTGATAGCAATAGAGATATATCAAAAAAGGGAGGTCTTGTTTGATTACTTTAAAATCTTTTGCATATTTGGCAATCCAGCAAACAAAATTTCCTGTTTTCCCTGTTACAGCTCCACCGGAAGTGTTTGTGTTTGCCACCCCGGCTAAAGAAAAGGCCAACATTCTGCTGACCTGCTTTGTCACCAGCTTTTATCCGAGGGATATATCCCTGCAGATTGTCAGAAATGGTCGCGTTCTCTCAGCAGATGATGGGCTGGTTTCGACCGGGGTTCGCCCAAATGAGGATGACACTTCTCAAAGAAGAGACCATGTGGAGATTCTGAGGACAGACTCTGCACATTACACCTGCAGAGTCATCCATGAAGCCACCAGCAGTGTGGTTGAGAAGACCTGGGGTGAAAAACAAACAGAATTATTATTATTATTATTTTTAATATGTGTTCAACTTGAAAACTTTTGCTATTGATTTAACTTGTAAAGCACTTTGACCTGTGAGAGGAGAACTTTTTGTAAAATGAGTTTTATTTGATAAAACAAAGTTTGAAAATAGTTTTGACAGAAGAAAAACAACAGACCACTTTTCAGTTAAGATTAAATATTTGTCATGTTTTTAAATATTTATAACCTCTTTTACCTCAATAATAATCAGAATGTCATTGGAGGCTCGCCAAAATTAAACATGAAATATTAAATACAATTCATATTTTCTTAATTTTAGATCACCCACTTCCTTTGAATGATGCAACAGAAGTCATTATTGCTGTTGTTGGCGTTGGCGTTGGCGTTGGCGTCGTCTTGGTCTTGATTGCTGTGTGCGTCACATTGGGGATTATGTTGCATAAAAGAAAACGTAAGCAAAGAAACGCATCATCCTATTTCATCTTTATAAGATGGAATTGCAATGGATGATCTCTTAATATTTGTAAATAAAGTTTAACGTACATTTTTCTTAGTTTCAGTTTTGCAAACTCTGACTCTGTTTTCTATTTTAACTTTGTTTTTCTGTAGAAGATGTCAAAGAAAAACCTCCTCCAGCGACATATTTAATAAGTGAGTGACTCTTTTCTGCTTAGATTTTTCCTATTCATGAACCGTTTAATGTGAATGCGAAAACATGTTTTTTAGCTTAAGATTAACCTTGTTTATTGAAATTTTTGAATAGTTTTTAAAGATTTGAAAGTTTAAAAATAAGTGTTAAAGTATCAATTATTCTGATATATTTATTTTCAGGTCCAGAACATCTTGATTTGACATATCTCATAAGCACTACATGTTTTTCTTACAAACTATATAAAGTAAAAGTTTGCCAAAAACCACTTAGGTGTCATTCCTATGGGGAACTATCAATCTAGTATGTATTTATATGTGTTCTTATATTTTATTTTAAGGTAAATCTTCCATTTAAATATCTTACAGCAGATGGTCTGAAATGTTTGTGTCTTTTTGCATTTATAGACCTCGCCTTCTCTAAAGATTATTACATTTTTGTGTCAACAAATTCTGTTACCTTTGTTGTAAATTGGACTTTGCAGCACCTTGATTATAAATTAATTAAAATAACAAATATAATTGTTAACTTTTGTTTTGTTGTTTTTAAAACACTTAAAATTGCTTTATATTAAAAAAAAAACATCTTTTTCCAACTTAATAAAGAATATTAGATCTCCATTTTGAATACAAATGATTTATTAATGTTTTCAATTAAATCAATTGTAATTAACTAAAATGTTTCTTGAACAGAATCTCTCAGTGATGATGGCTCTACTATCAGCAGTAAGTATCTACTTGTACTTTTAGATACATTGTACGCGATGTTGAATCTTTTGGGATATAACCCCAAAAATGTTTACAATTGAGCTCAATTTAATAACATCATATTAAAAGCTAAACGTATTTATTTTTTGGCTGACTTCTGGTAAAGGTGAAGGGAGATGTAGAAAAGAGAAAAAATATCTGTTTTTACAAAAGTCATATACATATACAACACCTTTGTTTTCATTTACAGGTTCTAAATCTGATGAAGATTTTCAGTCGACTTCGTCAACTTCAGCTTAAGCTCCACAGCCAGTCGGACGTCTCCTCCAGGAATCCTGATTCTATCAGTTGGTGTCTCAAAGTGAATTTAGGCTTTCATGTCTCTGTACAGTGAAATTATTTTTTCACGTCCTTCTATGGTTAACTGTTTACTTATCAACTCAAAATGTAAACGATCAGTTTTATCTGAAGGCGGTTGACCCTTGATGGGAAAATTACAGGTTCGATTCCCAGCCAAAGTGCCCTTGGGCAACACACCGAAGCCCACTTTTCCTTTGGCGTCTATAGGCTGGCGCCAGTGCTCAGCAGTGGAACTGCCATTAGTGTAGGAATGAGACTGTGACTGTAAAGTGACTGTAAAGCACTTTGTAAAGCATAACAGTTATCTCACCAAAACTAAGGAATATCTACACTGGAAATATGATTTGATCTGGACCAGGTCCACTTCATTTGTTCCAGATCGAGTCCTAATCCTTGTGTTTGGTCTGTATTCAGACTGAGATCTACTGGAGGTTTCTATTCCGGACCAACACCTGCAAACAAAACCATGAGACTAAAGATCTCTTCAGTCATTGGTCAGCAGTTACAAGGGTGGGTCAAAACAAAGAGAAAACGAATCCTTGCTATATTGTTCACTTAATCATCGATTTTGAACGTCTGTATGAAGGTCAGGTTCAACAGTTTTTACTGCTTTGGTGTGGCAGACGCATGCTTCAAGGCGGTTACTGAGAACGCCATGACTACGGGGTACAGTGATAAGTGTTCATGACATATAAATTGTCGGGAAAAGCATTTTGTATCATGTTAAAAGTTGTTTAAATGAGTCTGTGTTCATCCAACCACATTTCAATGAGTTGCTGTTTTGCACCATGTTGGTCCACTAATGACCGGCTGATGTCCAAGCACACACACAACACACACACACACACACACACACACACCCCTCCAAGGTACATGTCTAAGGTGCAAATAAAACCAAGAGGAGGGGCGAATCCATGCAGCGGCCACGGGGGGGCACTGGTAAGTAGTCCCCCCTTCCGCAGTGCAATGCAATACAACCACCCTCATCTTTCACCCTAATGCATATTTGTATAAGGAATGGGGATAAATTGGGGACAGTTATCAGACTGACCCTGGATGGTGGACCGCCGTCCTGGCCGACCCCCCCAGGAGCCAAGAAGGAGCCAGTCCCAGAGACAAATTCAAGCCCCCGCCTCCAGGTACATCCCCTGTGGCTTATAGAATTAGCACGTTGAACATAATTTAATGACCAAATTCTGTGGTTTAAAGAGGAAAAATAGTATCTATAATTCATTTTGAGTGTTAGTTTGTCACAATGTCACATTTTTGCCTTCAGCAGTTCTGTTGATCCAATTTTCTCTTTTGTGAGCACTGTGGGCACATGGCAAGGATGTTGATGTTGTCAAGTATTATTTTTTTTTTGTTTATTTTTGTACCTCATTATTTACGTCTATTAAACTTTTTGAAAAGATAAAAGAAAGCATGATTATGTTCCTAAAAGGAGCCCATCTGAGTTTGCTCAGATGCTCTTCGTTCTTATTGATCATTTTAAACCATGTTAAGCTCCAGCAGTGGTATCTAATATCCTTTTTTTTTTCTTTTTTAAATATGTGTGAACTTTTACTTTGTTTTATACATCGAACCCATTCCATGAATCCACACCACAGATCAGTGAGCACATTTTTCTTTAGTACGAATGTATTGTTTGTGAAGTTCATCAGTTTTCTTCAATTATTTTTTTCACCCCCATCTCTGTCCTTTAAATAGTTTTGTATGTTTAGTAGAAGTAAGTTGTTTCTGGCTTTAAACACAATGAGTTCTGTCATAAGTTTAACCAGCTCCTATAAGTTCACTAAACTTGACTTTAAAGACAGTTATATCTGCTCCATAATTCACATCAAAACTATTCCAATAGCTTTTATTTTTTGAAAAATGTACAGACTGTAAGGATTTTTTATAAGTACTTTGTCAAACTTCTACATTGTGCTGTAAATATAGTAGCATTATTGATGAATATATGAATAAATGTGATATGTGAGGGAGTGCATGTGTGTTTTTCCCAACCCTTCTGCCTTTTGGAAGTTTGGCTCTGTTGCAACTTTTATTTGTAAATCTGCAGCGATTTCCAAAAATCCTGAATTTTGTTTTGTTAACAATGAGTTTATATGTGTCAAACCATTGTTAGTTTCAGTAGCTAAAACTATTTTTACAACTTGCCTGAGATTCATCAGATTCATCAGACTCATTCAGATTCTCCTCTATAGAATTCTGTGTTGTCTGCATATAAAAGTATCTGAATGTATTTACTTACATGTGCTTATCAAGTGTAAAAAACATTGCGTTTGTTGCATCTGAACACAGCATGAAATCAACCATTAAGCTAATTAACAAGACTAGCATAATACTGTAATCAGCTGACCTTTACTAGCCCTGTGACAAATGCTTCTCAACCTGTGGGCCTGTGAATCACTTTGATGCAGATTTGTTTTTATTATTTTTGTCTTTTTTTATTTTTACATAATCCAGTAAACCCCATAAATTATGTCAGGTTTATTGATTGAAAAAAAAAAAAAAAAAACTGTCAATTTGTTAATGTGAGTGTTCTCCCCTCCATGTTACCTGCTTTTCCTCTCAGAGTGAGAATATCTGTTCAGTTTGGGTTGACACCCCTCTGCCTTAAAAAAAAGTGCTATCATTAATGTGACTGCCACACCGGTGTGGTGTCACGGTACGTTCCCCCTGCTGAAATGTGTTTCCCCGGTCTCAGGCATTGTTGATTTGTTTTGTAACATTCAGACTGTGTTCCAAGAAGAATAAAAAAAAGGTGGATGGTTACAACGGATTTTATTCTGGGTTTTACTTTTGCTGATCCAGCCTGTTAGAATCTATGCGGTCCAATAATTTGCAGTAGAAAAAAGAAATGTTTAAAGGTGCATTAACACTGAACGCGATTTACACGACAGATTCGCTGGTACAAAAACATCAGTAATCATGTCTTCATGTTTGAGTTTATTTGATTATTATTAAAATGTTTTCCCGGTACAGGGGGCTCTGTCTATGACAACTGCTTCAGATAGAAAATTCAAAGTTTTTAAAAAAAAAAAACAGGAAAAAATGATCACATCTGACACTTTTCTCCACCCATTTCACTCTGTCTTACTCCAGCTAATCTTCTTTTCTCTCTTTCCAAGAAATTTCGGCACTTTAGTAATAAAATAATGCATACGTCTTCCCAAATCAACTTAGGTGTTCTTAGGAGAGAAAGTCTTATTTTTTAGGTTTGGTGGATGCTGAGGCTACACAGGCAGACTGATCACTGTCAGTATAGCAGCATAAGAAAAGGTCACATCATTGACCTGTGACCTCTGTGATGTTCTTCTACAGAAACTGTCTTTTTTTTTAATGAAATTACACATAAAACCTTCATTTCTATGTTTTGAAAACAGTTTGTTAAACTTCCACAACAAAATGAATCTTTTTTTTCCAGACAGAATTTTCTGTTTTTGCATGATTTTATGTCTACTGTGTGAATTCAACATGGAAAAATGACAAAATAAGTGTCACATAGAAGAGGTTGTTATGATTGAAATGATTCCAAATAAACATGCATGCAGTCTTTCAAACTGAAAATGCTAAGGCTAATTTAAATGGAAACAAAACCTGAGCTTTAGGCTGTAGGTTCCAGAGGGTTCAACTTTGGTCGGGGAGCGAGAAAGGATAGGATTACTGAATGAGGGAGCAGGATGGGACATGAATAAAATCCCACTCCTCCTCTACTTTCATGCCTGTCTGGTTGAAAGAACGAGTGTGAGGTGTTTGTGTTTGCGATACTTCCAAAGCTTGAGCTTTGACTTTTTTTTAGCCTCAAGTAATGTCATTTTTTTTTCTACATAAAACACTATTGATGGAATTTTTTTATTCAATTTTCATTTCAAAAAGTTTATTTTATTTAGTCTATTTTTCACATTATTGAAGCAACAACAAAAACAGGATTAGTTTAAACAAATGCTTTTTATCTAAATTTATTTAACATATTTTTAGGATTGATATATTTAAGGAAAAAAATATCATTTTTATAATGTTTATAGGTTATGAAATGTTCACTAAAATGTAGGGGTGTGTCTTTGACCTGAAGGCGGCGTCCTAAAAAAATTATGAAATGAGGAAGTAACAGATCATTTAGTGTTGCGTCTTCAACAACAAAAGGATTAACGGTTGACTATGCTTTACCTCGCGATTTATTTTGTGTTGGTTTCCATTAAAACCGCAAGCAGTGGTAAGTTTTGACATTTTTAACAAAATCATAGGTTTAACTGCAAATTTTAGACTAAACTAAAAGCTCACAATTGAGCTGTTTTAGAGAAAAAAAACATAATATTTCACTTATTTCTAATAAGATTGCCAACAAACCTCAGACTTTGTGCTGGTTTTCTTTTGAAGAGCAAATACATTTCTGTCACGTTCCCTGTACAGAGCGGGTCAGATTACTAAAGTTACATAAATCTTCAAGTGAGCAGAGTTCTGTTTTCATTTGGATGTAAACTTCTGTTGATTTTTTATGCATTCTTGCTTTGATTGCTTGAAATAAATCCAGTTTTAAATGCATTGTTTTTAAAAGTACGACTTCTGTTTAGAAAATCATCAAATTCTGCTTTCAAAATAGAAATCTTGTCTGAGAGAAAGGGTCTATTGAAATGTCCACGTTCTTATATACTCACTCGATGTGTGGTTTCACTTTTGTGTAGGCTACTGCTGAAAGCTGGTTTAGCTAATTAAGTGCAATATTTAATTTATTCTGAATGTGTGGCCTCCTATTTTTATAAAAATAATTATTATATTTACAGAGACCCACTCCCTTATCTACATCTACACGGGTTTGTCCAGACCTGTGAACCTCTCAGGCATCCATGAATTCATTGCTATGAGTCTACTGGACAACAGAGAAATCGACTACTATGACAGCTCTGAGCAAAAGAAAGTTCCCAAACAGAAGTGGATGAAGGAGAAATTCAACCAGGAATACTGGGATAATGGTACAGAGTATCTGAAGGAAGAAGAGAAGCAATTCAAAATCCTGATCGACCAAAAGAAACCAAAATCTAATGGTGAGCTTAAAAGGTTATATATAACAGCAACATTATTCAATTAAATAATCATTCTTCCTAGAATATATTAGTTATGCAACGTTTTTTTTTTAATAAATTAATGTCGTCACATGTTTTATTACCTGAATATAACGTTTGTTTTTAATGTTTGTCTTCCATCTCCCCTCAGAAACTCACGTTCTTCAGTGGATGCATGGATGTAAAGGTGAAGAGGATGAAAAGGGTATCCTTAAGTTTAAGCCTGGCTTGGACATATACAATTATGACGGAAATTACTTCCATGCATCCAGTGAAGTTCCCAGGATGGATGCTCATAACGAGAAAGAGTGCTTCGACTGGATGAAAAAATTCCTCGTTTATTCAACAGCAGATCTCAAAAATGCCTCTGTTACCTGTAAGTTAAACCTTCTCCGCAGCCCGGCAAGGTTCCAGATGTGTGTGTGTGTGTATATATAGTATATATCTATATATACGTGTGTGTGTGTGGGGGGGTGTGTGTGTATATATATATATATATATATATATATAGTAGAAAATATTGTGCATTCTGCTGATGTTCATACTTTATCAGCTGAGATTCAAAGCTGGCTCATTTTCCCATGAGACCCAAGGTTACTAGCCTGCTGCAGGCAGGAAGAAAGAAACAAGTGAAGTCACCTTATTACACCTTATAAGGATACCGGAACTTCCGCCTGAACCGTGAACTGTGATTGGCTATGCAAATGACTGTGAACCTGCCTTATTACACCTTATAAAGACACAGGATCTTCCATCTGAAACATTATTGGATATGCAAATGTCTGTTGTGCTTGTGTCATGTCATTGCCAAATAAAACTGGCCTGTTGCTCCCGGAAGAACAGGAATTCTGTGGACAAACTTGTGGTCCTGATTTCCTCCCTTTGCAAAGGTAAAAGCTAAGGTACCGGTTTGACTGAATTTACCACCCCATCTGAAGAGCGTTCTGGCTCCTGACCCACTCAGAAAGAGGACTAGGAGTTCTACTTTCTACAATATATATATATTATATATTATATAATATATATAATAATATATATATATATATATATAGTATTATATATTATATGTATATATATATATATGTATATTATTATATGTATATTTATATATATATATGTATTATGTATATTTGTATGTATATGTATGTATGTATGTATGTATGTATGTATGTGTTATAATATATATTATATTATGTATTATATATGGTATGTATGTATTATATATATATTATATGTTATATATGTATGTATATATATGTATATATGTATATATATATGTATATATATATATATGTATATATATATATATATATGTATGTGTGTGTCTGTGTACATTGGTGCCTTAAGTCTGTTTTACAATTTTCGTTTAGAAGTCATTATAGTATATTTATGTGTATGGTATATGGTTGTGTGTATATGATGTGGGTATGTAGGGTGTATGTGGGTGTATGGTAGTGTGGTCGTGTTTGGTCTTTATTGTTTTATTGTTTAGGTTTTATAATGTATTGTGTATGCCGTTCGGCATTGTGTATGGTATATATAATATATATTATATATATATATATATATATATATATATATAATATGTATGTGTGTGTATATATATATATGTGTATATATATATATATGTGTATATATATATATGTATGTATGTAGATGTATGTGTATATATATATATATGTATATATATATATGTTGTGCTTTACTAAATTTAAATATTTTACATACTGTTGAATATCAATCCTGACAGCAAAACTTTCTGTTTTTCATTACAGCTCCACCTGATGTGCTCATGTTTGCAACACGAGCTAAAGAAGAAGCAAACATTGTGCTGACCTGCTTAGCCACAGGCTTTTATCCAAAGAATATTACTATGGAGATCAAGAGAAACGGCCGTGTTCTCTCAGCAGAAGATGGGCTGGTGTCAACCGGGGTTCGCCCAAATGACGAAGACACTTATCAAAGAAGAGACCATGTGGAGATTCTGAGGACAGACTCTGCTGCTAATTACACTTGCAAAATCGTCCATAAAAAATTCAGTATATATATTGAGAAGATCTGGGGTAAAGACGAAAAAAATATTTTTTTTTCCTTTAACTAGAACAGTTCTACAGAAGCACTTTTTATAAATAAAGTTTGATTAACATAGTCAGAAATTAGGAGTCTGTTTTACAAAGAAAATGTCATTTGAAGCTTGTCGAAAGAAAAACAAACATATAATATTAAAGAAAATTATTTTTTTCTTCATTTTAGATCGAATACTTCCTTTGAATGATGCAACAGGAGCTACTATTGGTGGTGTTGTTGGAGTTCTAGTCTTCTTGATTGTTTTGTGCGTCCCAGGGGTGATTGTGTTGTTCATGAGAAAACGTAAGCACAGAATGTTTCATCTGATTTCTCTTATAACTGCATTAGATGAACTTGGTCCACTTAATCTTTAAATATTCAGTACATTTATCAGAATAGCATTTTCTATGTTTGATTTTAGCTTTGCAAACTCTGACTTTATTTTGTTTGGACTTTGTTTTTCTATAGAAACTCCACAAGAAAATCCTTCTGTTTCTTTAACTCCTGCCATAAGTAAGTGTCTCTTTTCTGCAATGTTGTTTGCTCCCTTATTCATGAAGTGGTTGATGTGAAGTAAAAAAAAGTTTTTGTTTTTTTCAGTTTTAGAAAAATGTTTATTTGTAAAATTTAAAAAAAGCATTTTAATGTTATAGAAATGCAAATGTATTTATGAAAAATTATATTAAATATTTTAAAAAATGCTCTAAGTTTGCACATTAGGAATATTTAACGTGTTTTATGTGATAAAATCCAGAAAATATAATTTTAAATTGTTTTTAAAGATTTGAAAATTAAGAAAAATGGGCAGTAAAAGTTAAGTACATTTTTATTACTTTAATTTCTTTAATCGCAGGTTCAGAACTTATTCCTTTGATCAACCTCCCAGGAGCAGTAAGGGTTTTTCTCACAAACACTTTTTTAATCAGCTAAAGGTTGACAAAATCCTACCTAATATATGTTTTTTCTTTGTAGGTGTCATCCCCGAGGGAAATTCCCAACCCAGTAAGTATTTTTCTTTATTTCGAAAGTAAATCTAATTAAAATGTGTTACAGCAGAACGTCTATAATATTTCTCTCTGTACATTTGTAAACTTTATCTCCTCAGCAGAGAACACCACATCCCTCATCAAGAAGCTCAATGGTAGGTTATGTCCTAATAAACTATATTAAACCTTCAAATGGTATATTTTCACAGCTGTTGTTTCTAGAGCATTTGGAGCAGATGACTCTGAATTTCTAACAGTTTGATGTCTCATCATGCATGCTTCCTAACTTCTCGAGTTAGAAAAAATAAAAGGGAACAGAATTAATAGAGTTACAACTTAATATTTTATTTTCCTGGATTAAAATAAACACGACAGCATGAAGAATACATGACTCTCATTAAAACAGCTTTAATAGTGCAGTTAGAGATCAAAATTATATAAAAAAAATACCAACATTTTTATTCTGAATCAGATAACCTAAGACATTGGATCAGTTTTTTACATTTAAAAGCTTTTTGGGCCACCTTTGTTATAAATGTGACTCTATTACAGGGGTCGTCAACCTAGGGCATGCGTGTCACAGCTGGCACATGGAGGGAAAGACAGCAGCACACCGGGGTGTGACAACAATTAGCCCTTTAATCGTCAGTTTATATTTTTTTTAATTTGTAAAGAGTGAGCATCTTTTCTCACAAGGATCTTTAATCTCCCATGGCGTCACAAGGAAGCTATGACTGTTTTTAAGTAAAAAATAAAACTACAGTTTCACACGGTGCAAATTACCTTTCATGTCAGCCTTCGTGACCGGGCGGTTTAAATTAATGCGCTCCGTAGAGAAAAGCAAAAAAAAAAAGGTTCCCGTGGTGAAATTAAAAAGCTGTTGAAACGGTTGTCGGTGAGATGACAGCTGTGGTGATTTGAGCGCGTGTCTGTGAATGGAATGTGAGCGCGTGCATGACGAGGAGAGCGTAAAGTTTAGTTTATGATCCATAACTTTTTTTATGTTTGTGTTTTTGGCATCGCTGACATTAATGAAGCTATGTTTCCACGTGGGGATCTTTTGTATCGGTATTTGCTGGTTTAGTCGTGTTTATATTCGCGAGGCTCACTCTTGTCGGAGCGGTCAAGGTCCAGCATGCAGCCTCATGGCTGTAGTGGACCTGCTTCTGTCTGGATCTGGTAGATGCTGTGGTGATGATCTGTGGTTGATCTGCTGCTGGTTTAACGCCAGGGTCACACTGGACGCGGAAGCGCCGCGAAGAGCTTTTTTTGTCTTTACCATCATGGTTGATAATTTCATAACCTAAAGACATTAACCCATGTTTCTGCTACGAAAAACTGCTCCCTGCCTCTCCGCAGTTGCTTCACACCCAAAACCCCGCCCACCCGCTCTGTCGGCCCACTGTATTGATCTGTGTGCGCGCGTGTGCATCTCTGTTTTGTGTGTGTCTGTGCGCACGCGCTCGCAGGTGTGTGTGTGTGGGTAAATTAATAAACTAAAATTATTAACCCATATTTCTGCTAAGAGGAGCTGCTCTCTGCATCTCTTTTTCTCTCCCAAAAACCAGCAGACCCGCTCCAGTGTCTGCTCACTACGTTGATCTGTGCGCGTTCGTGTCTGTCTGTGTTGTGTGTATTTTATAAATATTACCCCCTGTTTCTGCTGAGATGAGCTGCTCTCTGCCTCTGTTATAGTTTTTTTTATAACTCCCGAAACTCTTCACCCCGCACCGGAGTCTGCCCACGTTGATCTGTGTGTGCATGTCTATTCAAAAAAAAAAAAAAGTGCGCGTGTCTGTCGTGTGTTTTGTGTGTCTCTGTGCTCGCGCTTTCACGTGTTTGCGTGCTTGTTGTGATTGTATGATTATATCCATGTCTACCGTCTGTTTAGACACAAAAACATGATCACATTTGTCAATCGCGGCGTTTTATTTTGAAAAACTGGTTATACTTTGAAAAGAAACCAGATTTTCTCATGTATCTTGATGCAACTTCCTGCCAGAATTGACGCGGAACGCTCGCGGCTTGCGCACAAAATAGGTCAGACGCAGAAACGATCCGCTGCACCACGCGGGCCCTCCACGCCGCTCCGCGCCTTGTGTGAACGACGCCATAGGATAACAAGGGTGCCAAATGGAAGCGGACTCCGTTCCGCTTCGCTGCGCTTTTGCGTCCAGTGTAAATGGGGCGTAAGAGATTCCAGAAGAAAATGGGTGTTGGTTTGAATTTTTCTCCTTATTTGTATTTTATGCCCGTTCTATAATCAAAAATTATTTTTCTTTCTAACAGTGGTTGCTTCTCATCAGTATCTACTTGTACTGTTGGATGAATTGTACAATATGCTGAATCCCTCATGATATGAACCAAAAAGATTTACAATTGAGCTCAGAAGTCTGTTCTCCATGTACTTTAATCTTATAATATTTAAATTATAAATTATAAAATTTAAATTTAAATTCCTGGTGAAATCCTATGTTTGCCAACACCATGTTAAATGCCAAACCTAATTATTTTTGGGTTTGCTGTCATGCGTTCAATGAAGGATCAACCCTTATACAGTAAATGTTAACTTCTGGTAAAAGTGAAAAGTTTGTTTGATTTGTTTTATTTATTTGTTTTTTGTTTGTTTTTTTTCAGTCTTACCCCCCGATCAAGACCTACAACAAGACATTTTATTCCAGCATATAGGGGTAAAAAGATTAGGAGAGTGTTAACGTCATGTTCCAAACAGTTAAAAAACAAACATTTAATGCTAGTTAAAAATAATTGTTTTAGTTTTTAACATGATGTTTTTATATTGCTGCATACATTTTGTAAATGGTTGTCACAAAGTATTTTATTTGTTTGTTTATATGTGTAATGTGTGTAATCTTTATATGTGTAATGTGTATATATGTATATATATATATATAGTATATTGATGGGTTTTTATATAAAATGTTTTTTTTATACTTTGATGCAACACTACACATTTATATTTTATTATCAACACCTTGATGAAAGCATTGTTGCATTAACCACATGGAGCTCGAGACTAGTTAAAACCAGTCAAGGGAGGTTTTAGGGCACTAATCAGTTCTTCTCTAATAAGTAAACAAAGCATAAATTACCTTGTTGTCGGGACAGGGTCAGAGGTATTGCCCACTTAAGCTTTATTTATTTATTTTCAACTTTATCTATATTGTACGACAGAGTATTAGGGCCACTTTACAAAGACAATTTTATTTTTAAAATTACGACTTTCGATCTCGTAAATTTATGAGAAAAAAGAGAATAAAGTCGTATATTTATGACTTTTAATCTCGTAAATCTCCGAGATTTAAAGTCGTAAATTTCCGAGAAAAAAACTAACAAATTTGCGACTTAAATCTCGTAAATTTACGAGAAAAAAAGTAATTAATTCACGAGAAAACACCACCGTTGTTTGTTTATCATAGCTGTGCTTGCAAATGAGAGACATGGAGAATTTCTTGAAGGATTTTACGAGAGACTTCTTGGACAAGAATCTGGTGCAGCTTCCTTATGTAACAACTTTTATGGAGCAGAGGACAAGCTCCAGCAGGTGAACACAGATAATATCGCTATGTGCAAGGAAGAGTGCACACCAAAAGGATAATCTCCCTGCAATGAAACAATCTTTGAAGTCTGCTTTCTTCTAATGAATGAAAACAACGAGAATGCCCCTGAAGATGTTTACAGTGCTGTGGAACTGTATTCACTAATTAAAGTTAAAGTTCCATTAGTTGTCACACACCTAAGTGTGCGAAATTTGTTCTCCGCATTTGACCCATCCCCTAAGGGAGCGGTGAGCTGCAGACACAGCCGCGCTCAGGAACCATTTGGTGGTTTAACCCCCCACCTTAATGCTGAGTGCCAAGCAGGGAGGCACTGGGTCCCATTTTTACAGTCTTTGGTATGACTTGGCCTGGACTTGAACCCATGACCTTCCAATCTCAGGGCGGACACTCTACCACAAGGCCACTGAGCTGGTCCACAAGGCCACTGAGCTGGTAATAAGAAATGAAGTACTTGATCATCTTTAATTATTTCTTTGCATCAGACACATTTAAGGTTGTGATTCTTGACAATATCTATATGACTTAAATCCCACAAAATTAATATTTATATGCTATTACATTTTTTTCTAATGATGTGAAGTTTTGTTTGTTAAAAATCTTACACCAAATTCTAAGGCTAACTCTTACCTTGAATATTTTGTTATAAGCAGAGTGATGGTTGAAAATGTATTTTTCTAATTTGTTTTATTTGTATTTAAGAAACTGCCTTGCAGCAAGTAAAAGTCTTGAAATTAAATTATTGTGGGGTCTGAAAGTAGCATTGCAGAATGCCTCCAGAGATGACTAAATATGTAAACTCAAAATAGAAGACAAGGCTCTGTTGCTTTATGTTCAGGGGTCTTTAAGTGTTAAACTTAACGAGAACTGTCATGTAAATAAATTATATAAAAGAAAAAATAAGGACCAAGATTGTGTGTTTTTTTTCCCAGAACTTTAAGACACTTCCCTGGTGACTGACCTTTGCTCCTTCAGGAAACAGAATGCAACAAAAAAAATAGTCATAATGTAACAGACGCACAACATGTGTTGAAATATTAGATTTTGTTTGTGTGTTTTATAAAAATAACAAACGTCTCCACATTTTTGATGAGAAAACTTTCGTTTTTTGAACAGGTGAGGTCAAAATATATAAAGGTAGAATTTTTTTTTTTTTTTTAATGTTAACACAAATTTACAAGAGAACAGTCTGAATTTCTATGACAACTTCTTCTTGAACAATATTTTAAAACAGTTCCAAATGTTCCCACACAGCTGTCAGAACAACGAGATGTAACTTAACTATTATAAACTGTGTGGGATGATCTGTTTGAAATCACACAATATCCATCATCCAGATGTTGCTCTCCAGAATTGAGTTAAACTCACTCTGGAAGTCAGGAAAATGGTCGCGAGAGTTCCAGATCCATCCCACAGGTTTGTGTGATCGACCTTCTTGTGTAAGTAGTTTGACTGGTGAAATCAATTTTGATGTTGTTTCAGCACAACACATCTGAGTCAGTGCAAAATCTTAAGAACATGGCGAGCTTTTCCTCACTTACGGCTCTCTGATGTATCTTTTCAGGTGTTGTGACACCTCTGTTAGTTTTGGTGTCATCACAGATGGAAAGTTTAAGAGAGCAACAACTTTTCCTGGTGTTGGTTGGAGGTTACTGTATGTTTTGGTCAACTCCTCTGGGCTTAGGTTTACATGTGATTTTGTGACTTCTTTCCAGCAGTCAATGACAAACATTGGTTTCTGCACAAGTTCCTTGAGTAAAATTTCATCCCAAATTTCTGCCAAATTAGCCACAGTAACCATATTTCTGCACTCATATGTGCTCAAGACCTCCATCTATTCATCTGTATCAACAGATGAAAAATCCTGTAATGCAATCCTTAGAATGTCATGTTCCTGCATGTTCAAAAAAATGCAGAAATTGTTTTTTTTTTTCCAGATCACTGTGGACTTCCCCTTACAGCATTTGTTCTAAAAACGGTGGGGTATGTCGTATTGGCAAATACTGACAGTCTCTAAATCTTTTCAGAAAAATTCTTCCGATTGCTTTGCACAGAAATCATGCCTGCAGAAAGGAACTTTCAGAGATGTTCCAAGGGTGCATCTTTCATAAAACTGTCCAAAAACTGCTGTGGACTATGTTAGTTTGGTTTTTGTGGACTTTTCAAGCGCATTTAACACTGTGCTACCACATCTCATGGGACGTAAACTGCTGCAGATGAATGTCAACCCCACTTGATTCTCTGGGTTCTATCATTCCTCACAATGAGGGACCAGAGGGTCAGAATCAACGGTCATCTCAGTACTAACAGGACTATATCCACCGGCTCCCCCCAAGGCTCTGTGATCTCACCACTTCTCTTCACTCTGTACACAAATGACTGCAGGAGCACTACCCCCGGTATAACATACATCAAGTACTCTGACGACACAGTAATCATGGACACCACCAACACCGTGGGACTGTTGCAGAGCGCGAACTGGACACTTTCTCACTCTGGTGCAGGAACAACTGTTTGGACTTGAACATAACAAAAACCAAAGAAATGGTCATTCTCTTCCATCATGGTTCTTCTGTCTCTCCCACTCATTGTTAATAATGAAGCAATAGAGAAGGTCCACTCATACAAAATCTCGGCACCATAATCGATGACAAACTCACTTTTCAACTCAACACTGATAACATTTTCTCCAAATGTCAGCAACGTCTCTTTTTTCTCCGTAAACTTCGCAAATTACAGGTACATTCAATCAATTCTTGCAGTTTTTTACCAATGTTTTATCCAATCCATCATCATCATTTAACATCACAGCCTGGTTTGGTTCACTCAGTCTCACGCATCGTAATGCCTCAATAAAATCGTCAAAATTAGCAGTAAAATTTGGCAGCAGCAGGAGTCACTCTCCTCCATTTACAATAACAGAGTCCTTAGGAAAGGAACACAGATCTCCTCTGACAGCTCACATACTCTTCATACACACTACAGTCTCCTACCTTCAGGTCGCAGGTTCAGGTCCATTCTATTCAAAACCAAGAGAGCCACATCCAGCTTCATTCCCACTTCAATTCGCCTGCTAAATGAAATCCATTTGTAACTGATTGTTGGTTTTATAGTTTTTAGTGTTTTTACTGATTTTACTGGTTGACTTATTTATTTACATTTGTATGCTGATGAATGTGTTTTAGCAAGGTTCTGCATGTCTAGGCCTGTACTTGTGCTGATGTTGGTCTGCAAATGAAGTTCCTAACGGATAAATAAAGTTAATTGAATTGACTACACCAGAACCAGTTAGTTTTTCAACTGAATTGTCAGGCAGTAAATGTCTGATGTTTAAGTTTATGTCTATATGATGTCAGCATCAGAAAATGTCTCAATCATTTCGTTGAAGCTGTTTGCATGGTGTAGAAGCAGGGTTACTTCAGGCATTCCATCCTGGGGGCTTTTTGAGATGTCGTAAGTGTGCCACTGATAAAAGTAATCAAACGCTGTAGAATGCTGTGCACCTATTATTATTTCAGGGTCAGAATTCTGACATTCACTGACCTCAGAGAGATCCACTAGAACTGCATGGCTTGCATCATCCAAAATTATGACAGCATTCTGGATTTCAATGTCAAGTGTGTTTGATTGTGAATGTCTGGTTTGACGTAGCAGGAGTTTTGATAGAGTTCTGTGAAATGTGACTGCTCATCTGTGTTCATGTTTGGAATACGACTAAAACTTTCCTCTTGTGTAATTGACTCAACATCACTGGGATCTCCAATGCAACTATTTTCATCTTTGAGACTGTCATCAAAATCATCATCACTTTCAAGTTCTTTAGATTGGGTTGCAATGTAAAAACGCAGGACCAGTAACTTCCGTGTTGTATATCTTTTCAATTGACACATCTCTGAGGAAGGAATTTTGTCCAAAATCCCAAACATCAAATTCAAACTCGGAGTTTCGCCCTTTGCTTGATGTCCCCTGTGATGGACCGGGCAATCACCACTAAGAGCACAGGTGTTTTGTCCAAAAATAAATCATTTTAATATTCAACAAAGTCCAACTGATCAAACATTTTTGATTTAAAGGGGCCCATAAAAGAGGTCAACAAAACAGACATAAAGTAAGTTGTAACTTAGGAAAGAACGCAAATAACTGACCTGCCATTACTACACACCTGGGGACTTTTAAATTAGTGGGTTAAACTACTAATGATACAATGTGGGGGGGGGGAATCTTAACAAAACAGAACAGGAATTCCGTTGCCCTCCCCATGGCGTCCAGGTAGTGGTAGCACCCTCTTGGAGAGCTTCTCTGTTTGGCACCAACTTTAGGTCACCTCAGGCAGGTACAGCTCCACATGAAACTCAAAACACAAACCAATTAATAAACACAAATAAATCACAACCAAAGATGCATATAAAATGAAGTGGAGCTGTACACTACACCATCAGGTTCTTGTTGTGTGACTTGGGTCATCACATCCCCCCTGGGAAAAAAAGTGCCTTTTCTTCCTTTAGCATCTCATTAAAACCTGCTCGAATGTCGACTTTCACTTTACTCGTTCCTCCACCTTGTTTTGTTCTAATCTGCTTTGAAACTCCATTTTCAATCCACCCAATTTCAATGTATCTTATGACCTGTTCACCATATGATGGAAGATGATCTGCAAACTGAGCATCGTCCATGAGCAGCACAACTTCTCTGTCAATCTGTAAAAACAAAAGACGATAGTTTAGCGAAATCAAGGAATAAGTTTAGGACTATGATCAGTTTTATACCATCTGCATTTGTGCAACTTTCCTTAAATCTGTGATTAGTCAGCTGCATTTATAAATCTACAATTTCTCTCCACTTCATACCAATTCGTTATGCACCATGCATTTTCTCCAGCAGTACCTGTTCTAGTGTACTTCTTTGTGCACTGAATACCTTTTATAATAATAATCTTTATTTATATAGCACCTTTCAAGATAAAAACCAAAAAGGGCTGCAAAATAAAACAGAGTAAAACACAATTATTAGTTATTTTTTCTGTTTATCCTTTGGGCTCATTTCACGAGTGGGTAGGCTCCCCCTCTTGCTTTAGAGATCGGATGCTGTGCAGGAGTCAGGACAACCATTTAGCCATTTTTTTTGGGGGGGGGGATAAGAACAGTTAATTTTGTACACAAGTTTTTAAAATAAAAAGATAAAAGAAAGTCAATAAAAAAAGTGTCCAGGCGCTAGTGGTCCACTCCAACATCCTGGTCCACGGAGCACGCAGTCCAAACCCAGTCTAAAACACATAAAACCAATATAAAAGTCAATTAAAACCAAAATGAGGAAAGTTAAGGTCAAAGAACACACAGCAATGATCACTTAAGAAGACATCCTCAACACATACATTGGTGATATGGAGCCCCAATGAGAAAACAAGGTCCAAAGTCTGGCCTTTAGTGTGAGTGGGACCAGAACCGTGCTGTTTAAGGTTAAAAGTTCCAGTTATTGTTAAAAGATCCATAGCTGGGCTAGATAAATCATCATCAATCTGGAGGTTAAAATCCCCAAAGATTTAAACTTTTTCCAGTTTTATGATGGATGATAAAAGATAGCTAAAATCAGCCAAGAAAGCACCAGCGGGACCAGGGGGGCGGTAAATTAAAATGCAATAAAATATGTTAGTGGAACCGACCTTGATCGTCAGCCATTCAAAGGAGGAGAAGGGTTCATTGTTTTTTATCATTCTGCAAGTGCAGCTGTCTGGATGCGCACCTCCTCCACGGCGACAGGGGCGGGGCATCCCAACAGCTGAGCAGCCAGTGGGACACAGTTTCCTGAGGTGAATAAATTCACCTTCTCTCTGCCAGGTTTCTGTGAGGAACAATATGTCCACATTTTCCCGAATAAAGAGTTTATTGAGGGAGAAAAATGTATTTGCGATTGAGCGCGTATTTAGCAATCCAATCCGATTCGGTGTCTCCATGACAGCAGAATCAGCTGGGTGCATCGGGATTGGTTGCAGCCACTTCCGGTTGTGACGTAATCTCTGGCGGTATTTGCTTGAAGTTTGCTGGTCAAGCGACGTAAACATAGGAGTCCAGAGTGGTGCGGAGGACCAGGCAGCACTACCACCACAGTTCCAGTACCATGGCGGCTCCAGATCATAGGCTGGGACAGATAGGGGCGGCGGTGGGAAGATTTTTTGTGGAGAGAAAGTAGACTCACTCTGATTTGTGCGTGCGTAGTTCTTGATTTGTGTGTAAATTAGGATCTGTGCGTGCGTATTTTAGATTGGTGCATGCATAATTCTTGATTCGTGCATAACTTTGGATTTGTGCGTGCGTGATTCTTGATTTGTAACTAATATAATACATTTTTTGCAAAAGTAAAAAAATTACAAAAATAAAACTAATTACACAAAAAATATTTTTCACATATGCATGGATCACCTCTTACACACGCACACAGCCTAAGTTACGCACAAATCTACCGTGAGACTCTTTTCACGTCTCACAAATTCGTCCGTGAGGGATGCGTTCAAGTACTACCAGAATGCTCGTTCACCATATATTTCTTGTCAGCCGTTTTAAACTTCGATTGTGAATAACATCCGGTAAAACTTGACATTTTCCCACTTTCTTAAAAATATATTCCCAATAATTAATATAAAAAGTCTAAATAAGCGCTTTTAAAAGACTTATACTTTTAAAAATAAGAATATTTCTAGAAAAGGGCGCTGCCAGCAGCATGTATTCCGGTGAGTCGGAGGGACAAACAAATGGTGGAGGGAAAGTTTGTTTGTAATTACTCCAGTCATGGGAGAGGCATTCCATCGATTCTTTGATGTAGAGCAGAGACACACAGGTGTATGTCCGTGTGGCAAAGGTAAAATTGAAGGGTGTCAGGGCCGACATGACAGCATAAATAGCTGGAACGAGCACTGGAAGTCGGCTGAGTTTCAGTTGAGCGACGGCAAAGCCCCACACAGACGCCATCTTGGGTGTTGGGTTATGGGTAATGGAGTCTATGGATGGACAAAAGTGAAATCTGGCATAAATTTGTATAGATTTCAACTGCAACTTCCTTATTTAATAAATGTTCCAGTTGCTAGTGTTCATGTGTTTTACCAGCTCATTGGCCTTGTGGTATAGTGTCCGCCTTGAGATTGGAAGGTTGTGGGTACAAATCCCAACCAAGTCATACCAAAGACTCTTAAAAATGGGACCTAGTGCCTCCCTGCTTGACACTTAGCATTAAGTGGTTGGATTGGGGGGTTAAACCATCAATTGGTTCCTGTGTCTGCAGCTCACTGCTGGGGATGGGTCAAATGCGGAGAACAAAATTTCAGACACCTAGGTGCGTCACAAAGAGTGGGACTTTAACGTAGACTAACAGCGCAGTGGTTCCTGTCTGTAGAAAGAGAAAAAAAAATTGGCAGGCAATTTTATTTGTAACAGAGGACTCTTGTTGTCTCTATGGAAATGCTCATGTTTCATCTGAGCTACACTGTTTTGCAAAGAAGTAAGCAGTTAAAGAGAGTTAATTTGACCAGAAGCCTACTCCAATACCAAATGTGGTTTGATAATCTCTTGTGTGAAATTGCAGTCTGGTAAAAACTGAATAAAGAAGTAGTCTTACTTGCTCCAACATTAGCTCTTATCATACTTTCAGTTTGAGTTGGTAACTTCCCAGAAAATTTCCATTGCAAATAAGAATTTAACTGTAGCCTGCTGCTCTGTATTTGCATTTGATTGGATATTTGCATTATGGATAAGAGCAATGTTTTTTTTTTTTTTTTTTTGGAGTTTGACACTGAGTTTTTTTTTTGTGCAGATGTCAAATCGTCCCACTAGACCAACTGTCACATTTCCAAAGTCACAAGTTCTATAAAAACACTTCTTCAAGCTGGTTTATCAGATTTTTTTCTAACGTCTTTGCATGTTACTCACAACCTGATCTTGAAGAAGGGTATAAATGTTTCTTTAGCATTGTTGCTTTGCTTGTTAGTTTACCTGGGTTTTGTGTTGTGACATTCCACCCATCACTCTAATTGGATAATATTTCCCATGTTTTTTAGCCTCCCTGAATACGCCCTTACAGTGGAAAGCGGAAGCTAGAAAGGGAAGCCAATTTGCTTAGTGATGAACAAAGCAGGCAGACAGACAGAAGCTTCAACCGTTGAGACACTTTTGCTTCAAAATGTTGGTCGTTGCTGTTTTTCTCTGTGTGTTTACTTTCAACACTGCAAACAGCGGTAAGTTACCTTTGAAATTATGTCACATTTACAGGTAGGCAAAAAGGTAACAATTATTGCGAATTACCTTGAGTCTATAGGTGCTTTATAAATAAAATGTTTTGCTTTTCGTACTATTGTAATCAATGCGTTTGTCCAAACCTTCTTCTCCTTGTTCTCGGTCCAGATGTTATTTGTAACTCTCAATGCAACAACACTGTAGAGATCCAAGACTTAGTCGTAAAATATATATTGATCCAAAATTCCTTCATGGTTGAGTTTCTAATGGCATCTAAAAAAAAAAATCTAAGTTTAAAATGTGTTAATTTGTTTGATTATAGATCGAGAACAGTTTCACTTTTCCTTCTGAAAAGACCACAACTAATCAGATCAAAAACTGCCTAATATGTATTAACACAATTCATATACATAATCCTCAGAGAATTTTTCGAAATAAATTGAAAAATGTAGATGACTATGTGAAATTACAACACAGTTTTTTGACAATAAATCGCCTCACTTGTGGAGGGGTAATAAGGTTTTGTGTTATCATTCTTATTCTATGAAAAATGACCAAGAAAAAACAATTTCTTCCAGAGAGTGCAAACTAAAGAGCACAGCTGTAAATGTAAATAATGAGTTTTTGTTTTGTATGACCTTTTAAAGTTATAAAATCTATGCTGTTATGTATTTTCCAAGCATTTGGCAGCTGATGTAGGCAGATGGCGACTATTAATGATGACATTAAGTGGGTCCAAATTTGAAGAAAATATATTTTTTTATTCCAAATCCTCCCAAAAGGGATTTTTGTTTATAAAATGTATTGTCTTTGTGTAAAATGAGTATATTTTGAATAAATTAAAAAGGAAACGAAAGTGAAGACCCAGATGGTTGTCACATTATATCTTGTGATCAGATGGCTGTAGAGTTCAGTGTTTTGAATACCAAAATCTTTCTTTTCCATTTTGGTTTTCCCATGTTTCTCTTTGTGTTCTTTATACTTCCCCATATGCATGAAGAAGTCAGTGTCAGTTGACGTCCAGGAAGCCACAAACCACTCAATTTATTTCACATGACTAGATTAGGGAAGTATTGATTTCATGTCCCAAACAGTAAAAAGAAAAGAAAAAAATGGTAGTTAAAAATAATTCCTTTCTTTTTTGCAAAAGTATGAAGTAGATATAAGATTTCTTAGCTTAAACTTATAAAAAAAACAAGCATCATTTTTTTTATTACTGCACACATATTCAAAAGTATTTTCCAAAAAAATCCTTTAAAGAATAATTTTTATTTAAACAGTAATTAACGTGTTTTGAAGTGTCATATTTATGTAAAAATAAAAGTGCATTTCGCTATAAATATTGTATATATTTTCAAGTATATAGGATTATTTCGCTTTAAGAGCTCAGTGGATTCTGTCTGTAGAAAAACAGACATTTGAGAGGCGAGGAGACACCTTAACCAGAAGCCTGAGCCACCTTAAATGGCTCCTGTTGATATGGAGGAGCAGTGTCTCTTCTCTGAGCTCTCTCCAGGTGACCGAGCTTCCAACCCCCGAAGGAAGCTCATTTTGGCTGTGTAGGATTTCATATCATGGAGAGTCTCATTTCCAAGCTGGATCTCAATATGTTGGCGTGTGAGAGGACCTGTGGTCTTGACCAGGAGGGTTGGGCACCGAAGTTCGGTTCCAAGTAGGAACCTTTACAATTTACGCAGTTCTACCAAAATCAAAAGAAGCTGCTGTAAACGGTGCCATATTTCGGTGCTTAGTTTCATTGAACGTCTATTGGTCTTTGGACATGTCAATCATCTCTTCTCTCTTGAGTACTTTGAAGTTCTAGCCAATCCCGTTGCTGTGAGAGTGGGGGGGCTCATATAAAAGCACTGTGGGGTGAGCATTTTGACTGATTGCTGCGTCGCATCAGCCAATCAGGAACTCAGCTTTGGGGGCATGAGGTCATGATGTTTTCAGTGACCTGATCAGTGGGTAAAATACTAATCCAATATGAATGTTTTCATCCTGCGGCGAGCAGAACGAAAGAGTGACGGACCACCGGTTTGCAACTCAGGTACAAGCCCTAGGTAGGACAACGAGAATGTCCAAACCGAGTACGATGTTGTCAATTTTTTGACATGAATAAGTTGTTTTGATTTTAATTGTAGTTTTGATTGGCGACATATTACTTTAGTAGGTGTCAAAACAAAGATCGACTGGTAAATTGAGAGCCTCACTTTCTGACTCATCTGTTTCTTTACCACAAGGGTACTGGCACAATGACCACATAAGAACAGATTCAATCCCCTGTCGTAACAATATATGGGTATATGTGGTTATGTGATGTTTGGTCTGCAAACGAAGTTCCTAATGGATAAATAAAGTTAATTGAATTGAATTGAGTGGTTGGAGTCATCTGGACCCCAAAGAGAGCGGGTTAAAAAAGGCAACGTAACAATTAAAATTGAGGGATGGGAGGATGACCTTAAAAAATGGCCAATCCCCCTGTCGATCTCACACTCCGATCTTCCCTTGTGAACAAGCACCCAAGATAGTATATACTTGAATTCTTTCATCTGAGGCAGGAGTATTCCACCCACCAAAAGAGGACAAACTAATTTTCTCTGGTTAAGAACCATGGCCTCAGACTGACCCTCATCCCAGCCGCTTTGCACTTGGATGCAAACCACTCCGGGCTTGAAGAATTGAAGAAGCCAACAGGACAACATCATCTGCAAAAAGCAGATAGAATATCCCGTGGTCCCCAAACTAGGACTCCATGACAGAGAGCTCTGCCAAGCCGTCCTAGCAGACCTTAACAGTACGTTTTGGTCTGCCCAGTCTTTTCTGCCTTCTTTCCCACTAGCAAACTCAACCCACCACTAGGTAGTGACCAGTGGACAGCTCTTTCTTGGACCCAATTGTTCAAGATACACTGCAAATTCAATCATTGACCCGCCTGGTGCCACATGTATTGACGGGCACACATGCACATGTATATGAACATGGTGTTCGTTATGGACTATGAACACTGACAACCATCATTATCTATTCACTCGATCAGATGTCCATCCGGTGTCACTGTCATTGTCCATATGGGCATTGAAGTACGCATGTGGGTAATGGAGTCTCCTGTTTGAGGCTATTTCCATTACCACTCCGAAAGACACATAGAAGTCTGTGTACTGTAAACTTTTGTAGCCCAAAACCACAGAGACATATCCACCCCCAAAGGAGAAGGAACATGTACTTCTCATCCATCGGGCTGAATTCTAAGATGAGGAGGCTGAGCTGGGGGCTTATGAGTGACCCCAAACGTGCGTGTGCGTGCATGTGTATACCTACAAATGATTAACTGTTGGCAGTGTCTCATATGTTTTTCAGCTTTTTTTGAAATCCCAAAATGGTTGTTTCTTCATTTGTTTCATTTCCAGAGAAGCACTCCCTGACCTACATCTATACGGCCTTTTCCCATCCTGTCAAGCTCCCAGGCATCCATGAATTCACTGCTATGGGTCTGCTGGACAACAGAATGATCGACTACTATGACAGCACTGTGCAAAAGAAAGTTCCAAAACAGGACTGGATGAAGGAGCGTCTCCAGCAGGAATACTGGGATAAAGGCACACAGTCCCGGCAGAGCAAGCAGCAGTGGTTCAAGGTTAACATCGACATCCTGATGAATCGAATGAGACAAACTCCTAATGGTGAGATTTGAAGAGAAAACAGATTGCGCATGTTATACTTTCTTGACACCTACTATATTTTTGTTGATGCAGCTTGATTCTATTGTTTCTTTCCCTCAGAAACTCATATTCTTCAGTGGATGCATGGATGTGAAGGTGAAGAAGACGAACACGGCAGCCTCCAGTTTGTGCGCGGCATGGACATGTACAACTATGACGGAGATGACTTCTTAAGTTTTGATGATAAGAATCAAGTCTGGGTGGCTGCAGCTGATGCAGCACTCCCCACCAAGAGGAAGTGGGATGATGTCACAGCTCTGAAAGACTACACCAAGGGTTACCTGGAGAAGGAGTGCATGGACTGGTTGAAGACATTTCTGACTTATTCAAAACCCCAGCTAAAAAAGGCTTGTACGTATGATGTTTAAGCATTCTGAGGTATTATTCTAGGCGTTAACAGAGAGTAGTTATGATTGATTTGAGAATGAGAGAGAGCAGAAATTGCACAAACAATCATTTTGAATGACATTGGAATCATAAAAATTTCCCTGATTTGAGTTCTTGCATATTAACCTAGATTACAGGTGATCTCAATTCTATCATATCTAGTGAATTTCAAATATGATTTACACACAGGTTTCCTGCTCACATCACTTCACATTTTCTCATTCCAGCTCCACCTGAAGTTTTCCTGTTTGCAAGAGAAGCTAAAGAAAAGTCAAACATTATTCTGACGTGCCTCGCCACTGGATTTTATCCCAAAGACATCATTCTGAACATCAAAAGAAACGGCCGCATTCTCAATAGAGATGATGGAGTGGTGAGCTCTGGAGTTCGACCAAATGAAGACGACACCTATCAAAGCAGAGACCATGTGGAGATTCTCAGGACTGACATCGCCAATTACAGCTGTCAAGTCATTCATCCTGGTTCTAACATGAAAATTGAGAAGTCATGGGGTGAGTGGTATTCTCTGTTGAGAATCTTTGTTACTTCAAAGATATTGAAAGTTCATCATAATCATAAAAATAATGGGTTTTTTTTCAATTTCTAAGATTTTTTTAAATATAATTAAAAAAAATTTTTTTTTAACTTACATTTATTTATTTTCTTTATCATCTGGTACGTGCACGTTCTAGAGAGCACCCGTTTGTATCCAGGAAAAAAAAAAAAAACTTTAATCTTTACTTTCATTTTTACAAAAAAAATTATCTGTTTTTCAGTTACTATCTGGCGTGCATCAGTTAGTAACCAGAATTTTATTTACTCACATTTTTAGGAAAAAGAAATGCATATTTTGATAGGGTTTTTTTTTATTATTTACTTATTTTTTACTTTGGTGGCCCTTTAGGGGCTCCATAAAAAATAGTTCTGCCAAGAATTTTTATTTTAAGAAATAAAATTCTGGTCACTTTAAAGTGTTTTTATGAAACTAAGACTATCTTACCATTGAAAACTTTCTTTAAAAGATTATTTTTCCTACAAAACACAAAATAAAACCCTCTTTTTTAAAACATTTCTACTTTCCTAAGAAGCTACCATCAGTATGTGAATGGGACTATGACTGTAAAGTACTGTGGTCCTTTGAGGAAGTATTTAAAAAAGCATTTAACATTTCACCATATGATTGGACCCATCACAACGGAGTGGAGCAGGAAACTTGTGGCCCGCCGATTGTTGTTGGTACAAGCATTTTCCAACATTTTTTTGTCTGCCCCAATTCATCATGATTTGAATAAAGATACACTCAGAAATACAATTGTAAGCTTAATTTTTATATATGTATACGTCTTCCATTATCAAAAAAATGCCACAAGAACCTGTTGAAAATACCAAACATATTTCTCGTCAAAGTAAGTCTTGGAAGTATTTAATTTTCTGATATAGCAGATGTAAGCATGGATGTTATTTTATTCTTTTTTAAAAGTTTTGCTTTAATTTTAAAATTGTTGACAGAAGAAACAAGTAACATCTACTTAATATGACTTTAGTAGCATGCCCAACACATTTGGGTACTGTTTAAAGAAATGGGAAACCATTAAATAATATAACAATTTAAATGTTTTTGTTTTAGATCATCACCTTCCTTGTGAGGAAATTCCCATCGCTATTTTTATTTTTGTGATTATGGTCCTGATTGTTGGTGTCCTCATACTATTATTGGTGGTGTTCAGAAAAAGAATTCCTGGTAAGTTTTCTAAATTACATTTCTTTTCATTCACAGGAAGTTGAAATTGCTCTAAATAAAGTTTTCATGTTTTGAAAGCTATAGGATGATATTTTTAAAAAATACATACTAAATTTGAGGAACTACATTGTTTGGTACTCAAGAGATGGTGGTGGTAAAACTGTCAAAAAAACAAAGCAAAATAAAACTCATATAATGCACATATTAAAATATACAATGACTTAATATATAAATAAACCGTATTTTTCTTCCACAGGTTGCAATGGGTCAATCAGCTCAGACTCTGTTGCTGGTAAGTCAAATTTTAATTCTCTGTTAATGAGATACTTCTTTTTGAGGAAATTAAAATTATATTAATAAGGAAAATCCTTGAAATGGTGATTATTTTATAATCATCTTTTAAGTCCCATTTTGATGAATAAACACTAATGTTTACATCTACAGGTAGTGATGCTCGCTCCTCTTCCTCCAGCTCCTCATCTGGTATTAATTTTACTTTAAGAACTTGTGTAAATAAATTAAACAGATGCTGATTTGTAATCATTTTTTCTGTTGAATTAGTCTGTATTTTTATCGTTTTTTAATTACAAAATTTCACAACTCTGAAATTTATTCTCTTGTTCACAGGAGAGAATGCCACGAAAAAACCTCTAATTAATGGTGGGTGTTTACTATATTTCAAATGTTATGCAACTTTATCAAATATTTCTTCAGGAGATGCAGGAGTTAGTTTATTGATTTTTTTTCCCCCTTAATGATTGATATTTACATGAGGTTTTTTTTTTTTTAATTATTATATTATTATATGTTTGCATGCCACCAGATGTAAAAGTTAAAACTTTGGTCAATCCAAATACCTCCCAAAAGATGTAATACAAGTATGCATATGAATAATGCATAGCAATAAGTTAAAAAGGGAAAAAAAATCAAATTTATGAAGCAATGGAAGCACAAATAAACCTAAAATGTTTTGACAAAGAGGTAGATTTTTAGATTTTCCAGGTGCAAACAATAGTATTCACCTAACTCTTCACAATCATTTGTTTCTTCCTCCTTAAAGGCATTGGTGAAAATATCTAAAGTACTATTTCTAGATATTTTTGTTTGATAGGTTATTGTGCAAAATATATAATGTTTTTTCAGTCTGAAACTAAAAGCTGTCAAAGATTGGGCCCCTGTTCCCTCTGCCAACCACTAGAGGGAGCCAAATCCCAAGTTTTGACTCTCACCTGGCCTCCTCTAAACTACATCAGCCACAACTCCTTAGTCCGGAGGGGTGTTACACATTTAACAATCACCTCCACTGTATTTAACCTCTTGTTTGCGCTACTTGCAATCACTCTGAGCAGGTTTCTCTTGAAAACATTTCAGGTGTTTTGACCTTTGCCTGTTTGACTTTTTCCAGTTCCTGCCCTTGATTGGTCTTAATGATTAAACACTATTCCACATGAATCCAAACACTTCAGTCTCTTTTGTTACAAAAGCAAAATATTATTTTTTTTCCTCTATTTTTCAGGGTCTGAGAGTGATTTCTCTTCAAATGGTTGGTATCTTCCTTATTATAAACATCATACTTTTTTTTACATTAAATTATGCAGATTGTTGATGCATTGCTTTTAAAATTTAGTGTTTTTTTTTTTAAGATTGGCATTACAAGTTGTAAAATTCTAATATGTTGAAAGTAAGCTTCATTTTGTGATACAAAAATAGCTGTTGTAAATATTGTAACTTAGTTTTGTGTTTTTTGTGGAGCTTATTGAGACAACCTCAACTATTCAACCAGAGCGTTCCACATAAACAAACTGAAACTGAACTAAGTAAATGCAAATAAAGTTCTAAATAGGTTGTGGTATCTTTCTATGTGCTTGAAGGTCCAACAACCTGTCAATCAAAACTTTTGATCATCCAGATAATTTAGTTCTAATATAAAAAAAAATAGCTTATTCAAAAACTCAGTTACCTTTAATAATATAAATAGAATAAAGAGAAATTTGACAAACATTACACTTCACAGTGTTACAAGTGGGACCTTGTGTTAAACGAACCTAAAACACATACAGTAGCTCTAAATATGCATACACTAAATCCATGATTGTGCAATGTAAACATAAACTGGATTTTTTTTCCTCCATAGATTCAACTCGGTCAAGTAGCTTAGACTCTGCAATTGGTAAGCGTCTTTTTATTTTCAGTAGTTATTATTTTAGTGGGAAGTGAAAATCCAATTTTCACAGAAAATCTTAATAAATGTTTTCAAATGTGATTTTTTTTTTTGTACATCTACAGGTAGTGATAAATCTTGCCTCTAGGCATCTCAAGAAAATACGACACAAAACAAGGCAGGAAACGTAAGAAAAAATTGCTTTTATATTTGTATTCCTTGTCAGGAAGTTTCTATTTTTTTATTAAAGAATAGCGCCTCTGACTCTCGTGTGCAGGACGGGATCTCTGTGGTGCGAGAAGTCGAAGAATTCTCAAAGTCTAAAGAGATTTCCCAGAATCTAGATACCATCAAGACCTGCCATCCACTTCCCATGAGAAAGGAGACAAATCAGCGATCATCACAAAGATTGTGAATCAAAAACACAAACTAGCTCTGAAGCAAAGGAAAAATCTGAAAGGATCAACCAGTTAGTTTAAGGGACCATGTGACTAGAACGAATGCTGAAATTCGGAGGAATCAAAAACAAATTCAAAACAGCTGGGTGAAAAACTGTAAAATATTTAATAAACCACATGGTCCATGTGGACAGGGTTCTGATTGTCAACAATATTGAAGACTTTGAGAAGTGTTTGATCGCAGACATCTGAGAGTAATCTGGTAATAAATAGAAAAGTGAAACAAAATTTCATGGCACAAGGATTTCTGCATTATTTCTGAAAGTCAACTGTGATCCATATTTTCAGCAGAGACTTCTGACCTGCAGACAACTTGACCTCAACTTATTCAGCAGCACTGATAACAGCTGTAAAAGGACAAGAACCATAATACTGTCCGCACACATTACACTTAAGGGAACTTATAAACTCTGTAAAAACCAGAAGGACCGCTGTCAATCAGACAGCAGAAGAAGAAATACCAACATTGGAAAATTAACAGAATATGGAGCTCATTTTATTTTATTTCACATCTTTACCATATCTATGACACTGACTTTGACCAAATCACTAATCATAAAACTGTAGAATAAATAAATACAGTATATTTAATTAGGCATGGTTAAAAACCAGTCTTTTTTAATAAGCACTTTGTTTTCCTGATTGGATTTGTTTTAACGTTTTCTGATGATTATCATGTCATCTGCACAAATAATTCCTTGAATTGGGATGTTTTTGTTTTTTTTATGACAATATGTACTTATTTTTTTATAGTTGATCAGACATATATTATTATAAATTCTAAAATAATGTTGTGTCTTTTTATTTATTTCTGCTTTCTTATATTGATACTTGTGGATTTTTTAAGACCTGATTCTATGTTAGTAAAGTAAAAATAACTGATCAGAAGTTAAGAACCGGATTATGATTTATGTAAAGAAAATCAAAAATAAAAAGTTAAGTACAGCTAAGCACAGGTGGGATTAAATAATTTCACTTCCTCACACTCCCTGAATTTTTTAACTCCTTTTTATAAACCTAATATGTAATACTTTCATCATGTCATGAACCATATGCAAACGAGTTAATAAAACTATTTAGGATTAAGAGTAATAGTTGAATCATTTAAAACTCTATATGCATGAATTTGTATTTTTCAATCAATTTTATGACTAATTATTCTGTTTTATATATCTTTGTAAAGATTTATATTTGTGCTTGTTTTGTTTTTGTATTATTTTTGCTTCATTTGATTGCTTGAAATAAATCATGTTCGAGTCCAAAACCACTTCCATGTTGATTATGTTTTTCCTTTTTTTTTATAAATACGAAGTCAATAAAAATAAATGATAGATACATTAATATAATTATATTAGTTGTAAATCCCTTAGTGAAATACATGCAAAAAATTAAGCCAAGACACTTTACATGTATTGATCAAACCCATTAATGAATAATTTAATGCTTAAATTGATAACATTTCAACTGAACCTTGGAAAACTCAACAATTTTATTCAGGGCTTTGAAAGTTAGTTGAACGTTTTTTTGTTGTTCATTTAAAAAACAAAAATATATATAAATATATTTTAAACAAAAACATAAAAACATAGAAATAAAAAATATACATATACATTAAAACAACCAACAATCTGTTTGTTTTGTGTTACTCTTTCAGTGTTTTTTTCCTTTGCTCCTGTGAAGACTGCTGTGCCTCCGCTCTTTCTCCTGTGGAGCCTGCTAATCAGTCACAGCTGCCTGCAGTTTTAGGTTTTGTATAATTTAGGTTCTCTGCTGAAGCAAAGAACCTAAATGTTTCCTGGCCTGTTTACTTAGCCTCGTGTCCTTGTTAATGTAGTATTTGTAAATTAAACCCCTTGGTCTCTGCCACTAATGTTCTTGTGACTCTTTCTGCATCTGGGTTTCCTTCTGCTTGTCAAATCGCAACATATTGTAAAACTTTATTTTTCACAATTGTATATAGAATTTTGGAATGGGGTGTCTAAAAACACAATCAATGAGAGAGAGGCAGAGAGCAGTTGGTGACCTCAAAATGGACAATATCAAATTAATTAAATTAAATTATTAGTCTTTTAGATACATTTTTAAAATGTTAACATTTTTTATTTCAACAATAATTCATGTGCACAGTTGTTATTACATTAAAATACAATATTATGTTGGGTGACGGAATTGGTTATCTTGTAGCAGAATTGCCTATTTACATTGGATGTTTACTAAATGTAACCTGGAATAGGTGTACGCCCGCAAAGTAAAGAAACAGAACTAAAGGGGAAGCTACTTCTCTTGGAGATCATGAACAAGACTGCCAAGAGAAGGCACAAAACTGGACGCTTTTGCTTCAAGATGTTTGCCGCCGCAGTTTTTCTCTACGTGTTCATTTTCAACTCTGCAGACAGTGGTGAGTTACCTTTGAAATAATGTCACTCTTTCTACTAACAGTGAAAGGGTTATAAATATTAAGTTAAAGCCCAAAAGTAATCTGAATTTTTATAATTATTCAACTTTATGTAAACTAGTATGAAAATTTGTTTGAGTGATTTATCATTATATATTTTAGTCTGTGTCAGCCGACCTCTGGCGTACTAAAAACAATACAAATGTTCAATGTTATTCAAAATGAAAAACTGATTGTATTTCAAAGCAGTAAAAAACATTTTATGATAGTTGTAAATGTCTTTTTTTTGCAGAATTTTATGACATAATTAAATTATCTTTGCTTAAACTGTGATAAAAGGGTTAATCTATAATTTTTTTCTCACATTTTTAAATGGTTTGTCAAAAGTGTTTTGTAACACTGTTTTATGAGTCTTTAAAGTATATTTTTTTAATTAAACCAAGAGGTCAATGGCAAAGAACAAACCCTAACTCTTGTAATGAAAGTGTGATTTGGTATAAATAATGTATAGATTTCTGGTGATACTTATTTAGAAGATCTTAAATGTTCTTTTTTCCTGTGATATAGCTAAATGTCATGTTTTTGTATCTGAACAGCCTTATAAGTCCTGCCTATAAAAATAAAAATGTTCTACATCATTTGAGTCTCACCACTTCCATGTTTGCACAAGGACAGGTCTCATCTGAGTTAGTCTGTTTTGACAGCAAACAGAAGGCAGCTGGAGCAGCTTAATGTTTGTTTTGCCAGTATATGCTGGGAAGCTTGATCTGATATGAATGGTGGTTTGATAATCTCTTTTTTGAAATTAAAAATTATACTAAAGAATCTGGAAAAACTACGATAAAGGTGGTGAGAAGAAGTGGAAACGTTTTGCTTAATCTATCTTGAGCTTTAAATCCTATTTTGAGCTTTTACTGTTGCAGAGAAGTTTATTGAAGTTTATTTTTTTTTGGTTTGAAATTGTTGACATTTCAGACGACCTTAACGGTGTCCTGAAGAACCAGGATAAACAGAGTAGGGACTTTCGTTCTAGATCATAAACACAGCAGACGGAGAGAAGACAAAAGGACAGCTTTACTTCAGAATGTTGGTCGTCGCTGTTTTTCTTTGTTCCGTGTCTTTTGATCTCTTACACGGTGGTAAGTTTCTTTTGAAACATTTTTTGTCACATTTAAAAGTTAAAATCTTATCACTATTTTCAAAAATAGATTTTTCAAATGAGATGAAAATTAACATTAAGTTCATCCAGGAGAACAGAATATAAACTGTGCGTTTTATCCAATTTTGTTAAAAAAAAAAAAAAAAAAAAAGTCAGAAAGAAGACTAAATAGGCTGATCCTAATTTTTTTTTTTTCATGGTTGACTTTCTAATGCCATACATAAAAAACTGTCTATCAGCAATAATTTAAACAGATCAACATCTGTTAACAATGATGAGTCTGAATTCAGAAGGAGAGATTAAAGTTAATAGAAAAAAAACAAATACTTTAAGAACTAAATCTACTCGTGACCTATATTGTGATGGGAAACTGCCCAATTTGGTAACTCAACTCAACTCAACTCAACTCAACTCAACTCAACTCAACTCAACTCAACTCAGCTTTATTTATATAGCACTTTCAAAGAGCAGAATGCTAAAACAAAGTGCTGAACACTAAAAACATAAATACAGCAACAAAGATAAATAGATACATAAAAGTCAATAGAATGACAATTAAAAACAAAAGCAGTAAAATAACAGTAAAAAGACTGACTATCACTGACTAACACTGACTGCTGCTTGTGGAAAAGAATGTAAGCGTGTGAAAGAAACTTTAAAAAATAAAATGAGAGAAAAAAAGAGACTGCTGTTGTTATTCATTCTGAAATTAAGCTGTAAATTGAGGACTGAAATCAAAAAGAGGTAAAAAAAAAAAACAAAAAAAAAACATTGAAAATACAGAAATATTTATTTTCTACATATAGATAAAGCATAACTGGAAGTAATGCATAAGTAGTCAACATGGTCCCTTTAAACAAGAAGAACAGCATAAAATAAACATAAGACAGACACAAAAAAAGAGGAAAAAAATATTTTGCCTCTCTCATTCATTTACAAATAATTAACAATTTATTTATGAGACGACAAAAACCAAAAAAGATTAGGGACAGATACGAATTTAAGACTTCTCACCTGAAACATGATCCACAGCTGTTTAATCACCACATGCTGAACTCCATGCCGTGATGAATTCAGGACCAGTAGGACATATTTACAAATATATGAGCACAACTGTGAATAACTAACCATTTACAATTGACTTAATGGAGTTACATGGAATAAAATAATGCACCGTTAATACTATACTGATCCTCTCCGCTCAGCTGAAAGTGTTGTGCAGCAAACAGCCAAATACCGGTCGAAAGATTGAATTCTTCAGATCCAACAAATGAAATAAACCGTCAAGATTTATGATACATGGCGTTTAGTAAGATCTGGCAAGACTATTTTTCTTAAATAGTTCAACAAAAATAAGAGTTTCTTCTTTCCATAGCATATAGACAGCACAGAGTTTGGCTCTCTTGTGTCTTTTAGAGCTTTCTGAATGACAAAAATGTTTGTTTTTCTGTTCTTGTTTCATTTCCAGAGAAGCACTCCCTGACCTACATCTACACGGCCTTCTCCCATCCTGTCAAGCTCCCAGGCATCCATGAATTCACTGCTATGGGTCTGCTGGACAACAGAATGATCGATTACTATGACAGCTCTGAGCAAAAGAAAGTTCCTAAACAAGACTGGATGAAAGAGCGTCTTAATCAGGAATACTGGGATAAAGGCACACAGTCCCGGCAGAGCAAGCAGCAGTGGTTCAAGGTTAACATCGACATCCTGATCAACCGAATGAGACAAACTTCTAACGGTGAGACCTAAAGGGAAAACAGATTGCGCATGTTATACTTTCTTGACACCTACTATATTTTTGTTGATGCAGCTTGATTCCATCATTTCTTTCCCTCAGAAACTCATATTCTTCAGTGGATGCATGGATGCGTAGGTGAAGAAGATGAAAACGGTAACCTCAAGTTTAAGCGTGGCATGGACATGTACAACTATGACGGAGATGACTTCCTGGGTTTTGATGATGAGCATCAGGTTTGGGTGGCTGCAGCTGATGCTGCACTCCCCACCAAGAGGAAGTGGGATGATGTCACAGCTCTGAAAGACTACACCAAGGGTTACCTGGAGAAGGAGTGCATGGAATGGTTGAACACCTTCCTGAGTTATTCACAAAAACAGCTAAGAAATGCCTGTATGTACAAAAACACGATGTGGTCTTATTCTAAAAATAAAGAAAATTGTATGAGTTGATTTTAGAATGAAGAGATCAGCCTTAAAGTATGTTTGTTTATTAGAAAAAACGTACATTTAATTTAAATTTCATTTTGGTTTTGCTGTAAAGCTAAACCAATAAAAAACACATGCTTGGTGACATTTCAGAGCAGAAGTGATTGGAACAGAAATGCATAACATTTTACGTCTATATCAAAAAATATATATATTAAAGATGTCATTAAATAAACACCTATTAAAAATTTACCAAAAGTTGCACACTCATCAAAGCTTTGATCTGCTAAACATTTTGGACACAGGAAATATTTGTGTCTTATTTTGATTTTTGACAGATTTCACTTTTATTTTCTTCATCTTTGTTGTAGTTCTACGGTTTAATAAGTGAATTCCTCTTATAGAGAGATATACTTTTTAACAAGATCCCTATGTATAACATGTGCCAAATCCAATCCTCCGGGTGATTCTATCCGGCCCTCTAGATCATTTTATTTTATTAATGGCCCGATGTTATCTTGCGCTTATTTCTAACTTGTATAATTTTGACAAAATATATTTATATGAAAGGTAAAATATTGAAACTTATTTAACGTTTCAGTTATTCTGGAATAATATTCCTTCCTCTTATTATTTATAATTATGTTGAAAAGTGGTTTTAAGTTTTGAATATTAGCATTATGCTAGCTTTTTGGACTATTTTGGCATTTACTACGATTTTTAGGCTATTTTAAAGTATACGGTAGCTAATAATTCAGTTACATGCTAGGTGTTTTGGCTAACTAAGGCTTTTTTCTGTTTTTTAGGCTGTTTTACAGTTAAGCTATTTTTTTCAGCTACATGCTAGCTGTTTGGGCTAGCTGGGTTTTTTTTCTCAGTTTTTTAGGCTAATTTGGCATTTAGCTAATATTTTAGCTGGCTATCAACTTTAGCGTTTTCAGCAATCTGTTTCAGCATCTTCAGCGGACAAATTCAGCTTACAGCATTCACATTAGCATTATCGCAGGTGATGCTATAAATCTAGTTCATAATCATCTTGAAAGGGGACAGTTTTAAAAGGTTAGTTTTAGAATGTTTAATAAATACATTTCCTGTTTGGCCCGCATCCTAAGGTGTGTTTTGGATTTTGGCCCCTTGCGTAATTGAGTTTGACACCCCTGTTTATATATGATTAAGTATGATTCCACATTTAAAATATGATTCATTTTTATAAAAAAAAAAAAAAAATGTTTGAACCAGATCTTTAAATGTTATAGTGTTTAAATGCTCACATCACTTCACATTTTTTGTTTCCAGCTGCACCTGAAGTTTTTCTGTTTCCAAGAGAAGCTAAAGAAAAAACAAACATTATTCTGACGTGCCTCGCCACTGGATTTTATCCTAAAGACATCATTCTGAACATCAAACGAAACGGCCGGATTCTCAATAGAGATGATGGAGTGATGAGCTCTGGAGTTCGACCAAATGAAGACGACACCCATCAAAGGAGAGACCATGTGGAGATTCTTGGATCTGACATCGCCAATTACAGCTGTCAAATCATTCATCCTGGTTCCAACTTGAACGTTGAGAAGTCATGGGGTGAGAAATCTCTCAAGGATTACCATATTTTTCAGAGTATAAATCGTGATTTCTTCTCCACAGTTTAATTGGGGGTGTTTATACTCAGGTGCAACCTTTAAACATAAGAAAACCTCACAGATGTTTTATAGTTCCACCAACAGCCTCTAGAGGGCACTGTAGGTTTGTGTATTTGCAGGCTTTATGAGCTGGAATTCCAATTTATGTCAAGATATATAAATAAATACTCTAAATTAATTAAAACGAGGACCTTGAATCTGTTTTCTATTAAAGTGTCTTTTTGACAGAATCATAGAAATTAATGAATTTTTCCATTATTATTGTATTTTTATATAAAATCTTAAAATGTTATTTTTATCTGTTCCTTTATTATGATTTTCCTTTCATGATGAAATGTCAGTTTTTGGTTGCATTAAATAACTTTCATCTTAAACTTATAGTGCAACTTACAATTGGATTTTTCTCTTCTTTATTGTGATTTTTTTTTTTCCATCTGTGAATTTTATTGCGGAGTGAATGACATTGTGGAAAATATGGTCTTTTTTCTCATTTTAATATTGTTCTTTACAAAGTAATAGTTTTTTTCAGAAAACATTTTGCTTTCATCATGGTTAGAGTTCATATCTCATCTTGACTTCTTGGATTTTTTTTTTTTTTTTTTTTAAATGTGCTAAATGTGCAATCGAAGGTGATGTGAACTTGTATTTAGGTCCAAGTCATTTCTATATAAAGTGTATTTCATAACATGAACAAAATATTTAGATTCTATATATTAAAAAAAAAGGAAAATTAATGAAATACTAAATGTTGCTTTTTGTTTTAGATCATCAACTTCCTTCTGATGGAAACACCCCAATTCATCATATTGCTGTACTGATCCTGATTGGTGCACTTGCTGTAATTGGTGCACTTATTGGTTGTGCAACTTGCTGTAAGTTTTCTAAATCATATTGAGAAATATTTAATTCCCATCAGGCTCTACATGTGCAAAAAAAAAAAAAAAAAAAAATTAAATAACACAGTCTGCCCTTAGTTTTATTTGTAAAAACATGTGCCCATGTATAGAATAAGTGCTTTTAGAATGTTGCTGTTGTTGAATGTTTGAGCACCATGATGCCTTTGAGATAACAAATTACAGACGGTACTGAGACAACACTTTTCTAAGACAAAAAAATGGAACATCGTCTTTGTTATAATCTGGAGATATTTTGCAATTTATTGTATTATGCGTTTGTATGCCCAGACTCTTACATACAAAGCCCTAAAACAAACATACTCCAGAAATGAGACCCTGTTAAATGAAAATAAAAATTTCATAAAGAAGTACATTATAATGTAATCCATTCACTTTTGACTTTTTCTCTGTATTTTCAGGTAAAAAAAAGTGTGGTAATTCTTCTGCTAACGGTTGGTATAAACTTTCCTTTCAGAACCTGTGAAAATGTGTGAAGTAGATGCAGTTTTGTATTCTATTTTACTCGTTTTTTTCTGTGTTGGAGAAACCGTAAAATAACTGTAAATGAGAAAAGTGTTTAAAAAAAAGACATTTCTGTGTTTCTGTTTTCAGGTGGAATAAATACTATCACAGCTGCACCTCTTTTAAAAGGTTGGTATCTTTAAATGTAATCTAACATGTATCTACAAATACATTTTTATTATTTAAAGTGGGTTGATTTCCTTGTATGTGGTAAAGGTTTTCTTATGTCCTTACCCAGATGGAGTTTTATTTTCATGTATTTGCTTTAGTTTAAATAAAAAATGTGTATTTGGGAAGAGTTAGAGTGAGGATTACTTTCATATCAAAGCTAGAATCTTGTCTATTTTCCTTCTAACAGATGTCAAAAAGACTGTTTGATGATTTTTACTGTATTTTTTTTGCATTAATTTCTAGAAAACCTGCAAGTTAAAAAGTAATACTTGAAACCACATCAACAGTTAATCATATTTCTTATCATTATAAAAATGTTAAATATTTTTAAGATGTTTGTTGGATAATTGAATACTCAAATATATCTAAAAGTAATTGACCTACATTGATGAAACTTAGAGTGCAAGTCATCTTAAACACCTTGAGTGGAATTGATTTTTTTGGAAAGGTGCTTTACAAATAAAGTTTGATTTGATACGTAATGTCTTAAAAACTTACAGCAGTAAATTTTTTTAAAGCGGCATTGCTTTCAGCAATCAGACGCATTTCTTTAAGGGATTGCAAATCTAATTTAAAGTGTATTAAAGTGTTTTTGTTGGGGTAAAGATTTTTTTATATGTCCTCACACAGATTAAGTTTTTGTTTTTTAGGTTTATATGAAGAATTTTTAAATTATTTGAACAGAGTTGGAGTGGTGATTACTTACATGTTAAAGCTAAAATCCTGTCTAGTTCATTAAAGAGACTGTTAAATGATAACATTATTTTATTTATCTGTATTTTTGCAAATAAAGATCAATGGGAAAATAAATGTATTTCTGCATCAAATTCTAGGAAACTTAAAAGTTAAAAAGTCATTCTGGACCACAGTTAAGCACTGAATCATCTTTAATAGAAACATAAAAAAATATTTTTTTAAATAGTTTAAAATTTGATTTTTAAAGTTGTAAACCATAATTTAAAAAAAATGTAAATAATCTATGATACAATCTGGAAGCAAATTTGTGTAAAAAGTGATAAAAGAAATAATTTAGTCACCACAATAATAATTTAGTTCTTTTTTTTTTTTTTATTTGCAGTTAGAAGTAATGGTCTTGGCGTGCCCCCCGCAAAACAAAAATTTTGGTCAACCTGCACAATCTTCTGATGGTAAGTCCACTTTTAATAATTTTTAACTACATAGAAGTTGCTAATTTTACAAAAAATGTAAATTAAATTTGTAAGGAAAATCCTTGAAAATTTTTAAAAATGTAATGTTCATAAAATTGATTTGAAAAATTAAATAATACTACAATTGTTTACATCAACAGTTGCTGAATACCTTCACTTCCAGCTAATCTTTGTCAAGAGTCCTCGAATAAAATTTTATCTGAAATCATTTTGAAATGTTGATATATTGACAACATTAAAAACAAGAAATAAGGTTTATTTCCTGGTGAAATAGATTAAAATTGATGCTACACGTTTTATTTTTTATGATGAGATGCAAAATGTGTAATTTAATGCAAAAATGAGAATGTATTGGGTAAAAACAAAACAATGTTTAAGGTTAAATGCAAACCCTGAAGTTCCATACATGCATCATGTTTGTAATCCTTTGGTTGCACTAAGTTCTGTAACATTAACCAGAAATAAATCATTTCACTATGTAATTCTTAAAACAAGATCCAACTGGACCACAGCTAAAAATAGTACCCATAGTAAATGAAAGTCAAAGGATTAAAACCCCTTTTAAGGCTATTTTGTTACAATCTCTTGATTATTTCACGTTTTGTTACAAAAAAACACATTGAACATTGCTCTTTCTTTTTCTCTGTTAATTAAGATCTTTGATGCTTTCTGTAGCTTTTTTTAAATGTTATTATGTTTTAAACTATCCATGTATGCAAATATTACACTCTATGTTGATTTCTACGGACACTAAATCCTACAAAGTTACCATACATAGATCTAAAAGTTAAAATCCATTCTTCATCTTCAGCTCCACAGCCAGTCTGTTATTTCACAGAAGAATTATGTTTGTATATGTTTCATGATATTTTAAAAAGTGTATTCTAGCTTTTATGTCTCTATTTACTTTTAATTAAATTGTTACAAAGAGCAAGAATAAAGTGTGAATATGTTTTTTGTGAAAATTGCCCTTTCAATTGTTCTTATTTCTGTCTTAAAGGTGATGGATTCACTAAAAGTCTGTGTTATCATGTATGGATGTTTTTTTTTTCTATCCTGCTTAAAATATTTTCTACATTAGACCAATAAAAAACTGTTAAAATAATACAGCAGTAATGAGAGAATCCCACCAAAAGTTATTCTAATTACAAAAAAAATGATTGTCTTCATGTCACATTTGTATATATTAAAGAGTTTTGTCATTATTTGTATTAAAATAATTTGATATCTCCAGATTTGGCTCTCTTTTTGTCTCTAAAGCAACTCTTAGAAGCTGACATCATGTCACTAGATGGCAGCAGAGTTCAGTGTTTTGAAAATCAAGATCTGCCGTTTCCATTTTAGTTTGTGGTGCTTCTCTTTTTCGTTTACACTTGTCTATGTGTAGAAGCAGAGTTCAGTGTCAGCTGACATACGCATGATAAAAACCACAAAGATCTTATAATGTAACTCTGGAATGCAGAAGTATGGATTTCATGTCAAAGTTAAAAACAGAACTTGTGAAACAGAATTAATCTTGTTTGGTTAAAACCAATTCCTTTAACAGCACATATTAAAAAAAAAAAATCAAACACCATATTACCAACCTGTAAAGATTTAACTGAAGTCATTAATTTATTTATTTGATATGCATTATGGACAGGTTCATTGTTTTCTTTCTTTTACTGTTTTGTCTAGTGGATGCAAACATTTCTTTTTTCATTGGAGTTTTTTTTTTTTATTTATTTTTATTTTGTAGTTGTTGCTACCGCTTAGGTTTGTGGAATTTGTTTTTGTGTTTTTGTGCAGATATCTGTGTGCCTGCCAGCAGACCAGCTATCACATTTTTATCTCACACGGCCTCTGGAAGCTAAAAAACCTGTTAATCAGGTTTGATAAGGTTTCTCCCCATGTGACGACCAAATATTTCTAATGTTTAATGTTCATTATCCTTTTTATATTTTTCTCTTTTGTTTAGAAGACACGATTAAAATAAGAATATAATAAATATTTCTGGACTCTCACAATAAGGTTTAGTAATAGAAAATTGATTGTTCCAAAAAATATTTACTGCAGGAGTTAGCTATATTCCTTTGAAAAGTATTTTTGTAGTTGTTCAGTTGTTCAACAATAAAATACCTTTGGAACATAGATCAGTTCACATGAAAGGAGATCTGTTTCAAAATCCAAGTCTTTTGTTAAATTAATAAAAATGTATAAACTTGTGTGGGGTTTCAATGTTTAATTGATTCGTTTCTGCTCTTCAGAAAATCAGTTTTTATGTTTACACAATGTAATGTGATGAAAGATGATGAACATAAAAAAAGAACGAGAAAAGATTCCATGTTAGGATCCGCCCTGAACGCACCTTTACAGTAAAGAACCAGGAAGCAAACGCAGACAGGGAAGGTACTTTCCTCTGAACTCAAAAACAAAACAGAGGGAGAAAAGAGGAGCTACAAACGGACACTTTTTGCTTCAAAATGTTACCAGTCGCTTTTTTCGTTTTCTTCCTTAATTTAAGCTTTACAAACAGCGGTAAGTTACTTTTAAAATGTTTTTTTTTTTAAAGTCACGGTTAAAAGTGAAAGTGAAAGGGTTTAATTTGTTTCAGCTAGAGAGCAAAAAAATAAATATTTGAACAAGATAAAATTAGGTGTAACTGGGGGTTGGAAGCTCAGGTGTATTAAAACTCTCAACAGAAAGTAATACATTTGAATTTTATATAATTAAGTACCCGAGTATCAGTACACCAAGTGTACTACAGATTGCATGGTGTAGGAAGAATACTAACTGAATACTTCTTCAGAATAAACTGGAACAATTCACCTTTGAAATATAGTAAATAAAAGTAATTTTAATAATACTGCCTCATTTTGAGTATAATGTAAGTATGACTGTTGTAGACAACACTTAAATCGACAACTTTTTGCAATAGGATGTTATGAAAATATCTATAGTGTCACCAGGGGGCATTTTTTTTTTATTTTGATGAACGTGTTAGATCTGATATACACTTAATAACATTGCAAAATCTGTATTCTTGTATTAGCAGTGTTGTCATGCGATAGTATATACATTATTTGTGCGATTAATTAATAGTGAACTTGATCTAATTAATCTGTTGAAATTGCAAATATTTTTAATCCAGTAATTGTTGTAAAAAGCCTCATTTTCAGGAGTTTGGAAATTTGTAACAGTGAAAAGATTAAAATACAACAAAAAAAGTGGATTTATGAGGATTTTTTTTGCTATGAAAAACTTCCAAACTTTACTTTTACTCCACTAGTAGGAATCATTTTCATTCTAAAACAATAAGAAAAACAACAACAAAGTAGGTCCAGAGTGTTTTAGTTGATCACATCAAAAATCAGTACAAAAACTTTTCTGAGCAAAACATTTTTGAACACAAACGTCTTATTAATTCCAAAATACATGACATAGACTATTATTTAAGCATAGCAGCACAACAGTAGAAAAGAGATTGTTTTCTTTAATCTGCTTGGTGAATTTGAACATTTTGAAGACTGCGACGAAGCAGAAGAGAACAGAGAACATTGGAAGAAAGAAATGAGACACCAGCAGATACAACACTGGAGGAGTTGAATTATTTAGAACAGGGGTGGGCAAACTTTTTGATTTGTGGGCCAGAAAGGGTTCTAAAATTTGGCATAAGGGCCGGACAAGGAGCAGATGGAAGGAGTGATTTGGTAATGAACCTCATAAACTAAAATGATAATGTGGAATTTAGAGAAAAACATGCTTTAATTTGGATTAAAATTCACATATATTCATTTTAAAACATAAAATTTGGGACTTTTAATTTCTAAATTTTGATTTTTGTTCTCTTTTTGGTGATCCAATGGGTTGATGTTCTTCAGAGGAAAATGTGAACTCAAAGAAATCCGAAAATCACCTTCTGACTCAGAAAAAAACACACACGAACGCCAGAGAAACAACACCTTTCATGAGAAGGAACCAGAAATACAATGAAAATAAAACAATAATTAAGATTTTTGATCCAATGTATTTTAATTTGGAGGGCCAGGTTAAGTATCTTAAGGGGCCGCATGTGGCCCCCGGGCCGTAGTTTGCCCACCCCTGATTTAGACTTTGGGATTTGTCTCTGAAAGATTGGATTTGTGTATCATCAGACGTCAAAGAAACTGTTCGACATGAAATTGAGATTAACGTGAGTCAAAAAACGTTTTAAAAACGTGCTAAAATGTCTGCAATTAATCAATCCAGATTAATGTGATTATTTGACCCCCCCTAATTTTTAGTTTGGTGACTTGTTTTTTTTTACTGTTATCTGACGATAGAATAATGAGAAAGAAGGTGAGGTGGTGCATTCATGATCATTAAAAATCTGAGCATTTGACCAAAATACATGATGTATCGATGTGGAAATCTAAGACACAGGACAGATAATATCTGAGGTTTTTCAAGTAGATTCAACCAAAATTAGGCCTTAAAACAGGGAGTGCTTCCAGACGAGAGTTTGATTCGCTCATCTCAGCAAAACCTGAAAAGCTAAAGTGGGACAAAGTAAAGTCTGAAACTCTGGCATAAAGTATATTTTGGGTAAAATCAAACTTTTTAAAATGGGGAGGTCTATAGGTGATTTCTCCCTCTTGCAACCTACATGGTGGTCTTTGGAGGAACTGCAGCAGTTGTTGCTTCCTTTTGTCTTAACTGTAGTTTTTTTTTTTTTTTTAGTTTTGTTTTTATTTTTAGAAAGGGGACAATGCAATTTAAAACAAAACACATGATTAAAAATTAAACATGGTTTTTAAAAAGCCAGAGTTAGATAAGAAGGCTATTTTCCATCTGTAGTCCCCTGGCGAGAATGTTAAAAGAAACGTTAAAAGACAGTAACAGAAAACGAGTAGACAATAAAAGAGAAAAGGACGTACATAAAAGGCTACTGACATCTAAAAAGCACAATAGTTGTAAAACACAAGAAAAGACTTTACACTAAATATAGATATACACAGCTGAGGAGGAAAAAAGACTGCACAGTAAAACATACAACAATCACAATAGGGACATTCTTTTAGTGTTGGCACCTGTAGGTGTCAGTGAGGTATTTTTTCTTTTGGTGAAATCCTTGCATGTGGTGGAGTGTCTGACCTCCTCAGGTACGGAGTTCCACTCTGCAACACTCCTCACTGACCAGACTGACTGACTGAAAGCGCTTCTGCGCAGCGGGACAAGACAGTCCCCTCTGACAGAGCCCCGAGTGACTCGCTCTGAGTCTTTTCTTCGGTTGACAAATACTGAAAGGGGATCTTTATTTTATTCAAATTTAGTAGAAAAAAATTTTAGTAGAAAAGATTTACTGTGAATTTACTAAAGACAACTTGAATCTTCTGACTGCAGAGTGTAAAACTTTTTTATAGCATTTGCATGTCATTACTTATCTTTTTGTATCTTATCTTTTGTATCTTTTTCAAAATTGACCTTAATAGAGAACTGCTAATGTTCATCTCATTGAAACCCACAAATGATTGTTTAACTTTTTCATTTCCAGAGAAACACTCCCTGACCTACATCTACACGGCCTTCTCCAAAGAGGTGAAGCTCCCAGGCATCCATGAATTCACTGCTATGGGTCTGCTGGATAACAGAATGATCGACTACTATGACAGCACTATGCAAAAGAAAATTCCCAAACAGGACTGGATGAAGGAGCGACTCAGTCAGGAATACTGGGATAAAGGCACACAGTCCCGGCAGAGCAAGCAGCAGTGGTTCAAGGTTAACATTGACATCCTGATGACTCGAATGAGACAAACTTCTAACGGTGAGATTTGAAGAGAAAGATCATCTTTGTTAAATCTACATAGAGAAAATCTATGAACATTTCTTTCCCTCAGAAACTCATATTCTTCAGTGGATGCATGGATGTGAAGGTGTTGAAGATGAACATGGTAACCTCCGGTTTGAGCGCGGCGTGGACATGTACAACTATGATGGAGATGACTTCCTGGGATTTGATGATGAGAATCAAGTTTGGGTGGCTCCAGCTGATGCTGCACTCCCCACCAAGAGGAAGTGGGATGATGTCACAGCTCTGAAAGACTACACCAAGGGTTACCTGGAGAAGGAGTGCATGGAATGGATGAACAACTTCCTGACTTATTCAAAAACCCAGCTGAAAAAAGCATGTACGTATAATGTAAAACCCTATGCCTTATGGGAAAACTGCTAGGCTTAAACGTATCTTTTATCCATTTTCTCGTTCCAGCTCCACCTGAAATTTTTATGTTTGCAAGAGATGCTAAAGAAAAGTCAAACGTTATTCTGACGTGCCTCGCCACTGGATTCTATCCCAAAGACATTGTTATGAACATCAAACGAAACGGCCGCATTCTCAATAGAGATGATGGAGTGGTGAGCTCTGGAGTTCGACCAAATGAAGACGACACCCATCAAAGGAGAGATCATGTGGAGATCCTCAGGACTGACTCCGCCTCCTACAGCTGTCAAATCATTCATGCTGGTTCTAACATGAACGTTGAGAACTCGTGGGGTGAGAAACATCTTGAAGAATTTACTTTTTCTCATCAATTTAATTACAAAGTAATGGTGTTGTTCAAAATATATCTAGTGTTCATTAAAAGTTTCAGGAAGAAACTTAAAACACATTCTTAAAGCTGCATGGTGGATGGCAGAGTGAACACAGTACCAGAGATATTATTACATGAAGTAATTTACCAAAAGCTGTGTATTTAGGGCCCTCATGAAGTAGTTTTACTAAATGCTGGTTTTAAAAGTTACAAGTACATTACATTACATGTTTATATGTATTTAGTTGCATGAACAACACATTTAAGTACTGTTTAAAAAAATGGAAAAACCAGTATGTATATAAAACAATTTAATGTTATTTTTGTTTTAGATCATCATCTTCCTTCAAATGAAAGCAACCCCATTGCCGCTATCATTGTTCCTGTAATTTTGGTCCTGATTGTTCTTGCCATAGTTCCTTTCGTATTGTATAAAAAAGGAATCATTGGTAAGTTGTCTTTATATTTATTTTCATCTACAGAAAGTTGAAATTGCTCCGAATAGAGATTTTATTTATTTTTTTGTATTTTTTTTTTAATTATTTATAATATTACCCAGATTAAAAAAACCAACAGATTATACCATTTATATATCAGATTATACTGTTAATTTAGATTTATTTTACTCTAACATACATGGTGTATTTGGTTGTTAAAACGGATCTGACAATTCTTTTGTACACCATATAAATGTGTTTTCCTTTGACTTTCTCTTTTCCTTTTTCCACGTTTGGATCAAATGGGACAATTCTGAGCAAACTATCTCTGAAATTATTTTCTAGCGTTTTGTATATGGTCGTAAGGTCTTTCCAGGCCTGTTAGGAGCCTCTCACAAAGAAGTCCCACATTGGAGAATTTTTTTTTTTAAAAACCTACTGAAGAAATTGAATAAATGAAGTTGAATGAAATTAATAATTCCATATAGAAGTAAATTACCATATGATGTATTCACTTTTGACTTTTTCTCTGCATTCCAGGTCAAAATAGGGCTAATCCTGCCGCTAACGGTTGGTATCAGTTTTACTTTAAGAGTAGAACTAAGGAATGCATGCTTCAAGGAAAAACTTATAAAAGCAATTAAATTTTGATTTTTCTTCCTATGTTTGCAGAAAGAGATGCAGTGTTTGCAGAAAGAGATGCAGAGCAAGTTCCTTTCATTGCTGGTTGGTATTATCCATACACGTGCTATGCAGCATTTGTAAATATTTCTCTGCAAGGGGAAAACACTGTTTAATAATACATTTGATTTTTTTTTTTTTTTGGCTGGATGAGTATTGCAGATTTCTACAAATATTTTCACTTTGAAAGTACCCACTTGGCATGAATTAAATCATGTTTACTTCTAGCAGAAATTACCATCACTTTAACAAAATAGGTCACGATCTATTGTTTAAAAAATCTGAAACAAAATTTAGAAATATAGAGAAATGCAAAATCATGAAATGATCTAAGGATAAAAGTATGTATTCAAAATTTTGATAAAAGTGTCATCTTATTTTTAACTATTTATTTTTTTGTAGTTGCAGTTGGAAATAATGATGTCATTCCTGTTCCAAATGGTTAGTATCTTCCTCACTACACACATTGTTAAATATGAAGAAATATTTAGATACCACTTTTTTATATTTAAACACACACAAATGCAGCAAAGTACAATCAATGTATGAAAGAAAAGGAAGTCGAAAAACTTAAAAAAAAAAAAATAAAGCTGCAATTAAGTTTGAATTCTTCTTTGTATTTTTGCCAATGGTATAATGAGACGATAACCGTCAGTAATGATTAGTATTTTCCATATTGTAAATGTTGTGCAACCTTTTCTTATTCCTTTTTGGGGAAGGTTCAGATATTAATTCATTGATTTTTCTGCTAAATACTTCTGCTTAAATAGCTTAAATTTCGTTGGTGGAATATTATTTGTTTTGAGAATGTCCATGTCCTTAATTTAAGAAGATGGCTCTGTAGTATTATAAACATGTATAACTGCAGACTGATTTTTATTCATCGTGCACATAGATGAATACATAAAAATTTATTCTACATTCTTTTACATACTTTTACAGATCTCAATTCTCAAACAAAAGGTAAGCATTTTTATCCTTTCAGGTCAATAAATAAATAAATTATAATAAAAATGATAATCTCTGAAAAAAAGAACTAAATGTTTTTTTCACCTCAGCATGAATTTTAGGCAAAGAAACCTTTCATTTGATTTTTTTTGTTCATAGACATCAGCTAGCTACATTTCTTCAAATTTATCTGAATCAAAATAGTATTAAGAGTAAACAATAACTTCACACGTAGGATTTTTAAAATTAAATGACGTCCTCCAACCTGTCAGTAGTCGCGTTTCCATTAACTCTGAAATTTCGAAAAACGGAATTTCGATATTAAATTCTCCTAATGGAAACACCACAATTTTGAAAAAACTCGCTTTTTCGAAATAAAGTTTTTTGCGCTTAGAGGAGGTGGTATTTGGGCCGTATCGAAACAGTAGTTTTTCGAAAAACTGTAATGGAAACACTTTTTTCGAAACAAACGAGTCACGTGACCATTAACCGGATATGACGTTTCGGACAGGAAGCAGGAAAAGCTTTTCACAGCAACTGGCTGCCTTGGGCACCGCACAGCGGGCGCCACGAGAGGTCCCACAGCATCGCACAGCTCATCAAAAGTTGAGCGTGTCATGCGAAAATGCTGAATCCACAGCTCTTCGTGAATTCTTCA
>ML136722.1:0-56565 GCA_003999625.1 Oryzias javanicus
AAGCAATCAGGTTTATAATACATGGAATAACATCACATTAATAAATCACAAATAGATCGCTTGAAAGGGGTGGAAGGAAGCGAACTTATATAATCCCACCCGACTCGACCATACCATTTTTCTACAAGAATAATCAATATCCGGTTCAGGACTTAAAATCAAATATCAATATAGTTTCAGGTGATGAAAGATCAATATATCAGTGATGTAATAGAATTTCAAAACATCCATAGACAAATCATTTATAATATTCATCAACAGTAATCTAAACATTCTCATTAAAGATTCAAAAAATATCAGTAGTAATCAACTTCATTTGTTACTGCAGGAAAATATATCAAAATATTCTTATTAAAAAAAGACAATTTGAGCAGATTGCATTAGTAAAAAAATCATATTTATTATGAAACTTCAAAAATTCTCATTAAAAGGACAGTTTTGAGCAGATTGTATTTCATCAGAGCTACATCTTTGTTTAGGAACAGTTTAAGGCCACGTAAACCATCTTCGTTGTTTTGACTGAGAGACTGTAGGTCTTCTTTCAAGGGAATTGAGCTCGAGTTCTTCAGAATTGGGTCAGAGTCGTATTCAAACGGTCGACGGTTTTCCATGAGTCCACAATTCACATTTTGCTTGAATTAGAGGTTCAACATGAGTAATTTTTCCTTGGGTGACAGGACAGACAGATTTTCCCACAGGAGTATCAGTTGGAGACATTAGAGAAATATTTTCAATTGGAATTCTTTCATGGTGTTGAAAAGAGCATACAGACCTGAGGGAATCGCTCCAAATATTTGGCGTAGTTTGAAGGAGAAACAGAAAAAATCCAGAAAATTGAGACCACCCTTATCATAGGAGTTCATAAGTACATTTTTCTTTAAATATTGAGTTCTGTTTTCCCATATGAAATCAAAAGTATTTTGTCAATTTCTTATAATCATTTATCATCCAATATGTTAGGCTAAAACTGCATATGTTAACCTAGAAATCCCCTCTGCTTTACGTGTAAATCTATCCTCTTATTGATAAATCCTCAAAAGCCACTGATTCAGCTTCATTTGTGTTTTTGATGATTGGATTAAATAAGAGAGCATCTTGCACGTTGCTCTTTAGTCTGTATGATACCTAAATATTGCAATTCTGTTCGAACAGGATATTTATCATATAGAAACAACACATCTTTGATGCCCATAAGTTCACATTTATTTATGTTCAAGCACAAGCCAGATGCTTCTGAGAACTTTCTAATAATATCAAGACAACAGGGTTCTCATTTTTTTAAACAAAGTTGCGTGGTCTGCCAGTTGAGTGAGAATTAAATCTTTATCAACCAGAACGATGCCTCTGCTAACTTGATTTAATATGAACACTTAACAGTTGGGCAACCAAAAGGAAAAGACAGGGGAGACAGGACAACCCTGCTTTATTCCTCTTGTTAGATCAAATCGGGGAGAGGTGCCACCTGCCAACTTAATAGAACTGTTCTGTTTTTAGAAAGTGTGACATTTGCTGAACAAAAATAAGCACCAAAAATGAATTTTTTAAGGAATCTAGAATGAATTGACGTTTAACAGTCTCAAAAGCTTTATAAAAACCTAAGAATAAAATAAAACTTTCATCATTCTCAAGTTCTGGATAGTCAAGAGTATCTCAAATTGGCCTGATATTGTTAATTATATGTCTCAGAGGAATAAGCCTTGTTTTTTTTAGTTGAGAGTAGATTTAAGTTTGGATAAATTTGCAAAGGTTTTATAACTATGTTCAAAATGATATTGGTCGCTATTTATCCAAAATTACAATGTCTTTTCCGTTTTGTAATTAAAGTTGTCAAACCTTGAGTTAAACTTGTAGAAAGCTATTCTTTATCCATACTTTCCAAAAATACTTTAACTAAAAAAATGAGCAAGTTCCTCAGAAAAGGATTTCTTAAATTCAGGGATCAACCCGTCTGGCCTGGTGATTTGTAATCTTTTAGTTGACTAATGGCACACATCACCTCCTCAAAAGTAAATGGGTTCTCACACTGTTACATCTCAGTTTTTGGAGATGGTTCTGACCGTCAGGGAATCAAAGGGTCTCAGCTAAAAGGCTTCTTGAAAAAATTACATCTATAAAGCTTCTGATAAAAATCCCAACAATATTTTAAAACAGCTCTGTGGTCATTTATAATATTCCCATTAATGTTGTAATAGCCATGACTTTTTTGTTAGAGGAAGTCATGTCTCCGGCATGGATAGAGTCTATAAGCACTTCTGTCTGCAGCACAAATAGGAGTGTCCTGCTACTCTTGGGATATGTGAGGTGAAATATGGAGTAACTGACATACATCACGCTTAGGTATGTCCTCCTTTGAGAAGATCAACACAGAAATGGTTCCAATGGTAGTTACACAGTTGGTGTCACAGACGATCACCACAAGACTGAAGAAAGGTCTTGATTGAAGAAAGATGTTGGGGTGTTCTGCCGACTAAAAACACAAAAAGAAAAAAAGACGGCAAAAATGAAAAACTGTGATCAAGTAAGATGAAAACCTGTCGTGTACGCACAAACATCTTACCTGGAGGATGTGAAGCATCACCTCATTTGAATGTCGTAGCTTCTTGGGTGGAGCGACAGGCGATGGGATCATGTCTGGCAAAGGCTTCATCTAGGCAATCGTTTGCTTTACTGAGAAAAACAAAACAGCATCATTTCATTCACTGTAAAAAATACAGTTAATAAAACCATTTAAAAAATACAGAAACATTACAAGATTTAAGGATGTTACAGTACATACATTTAGCCACCACCAGTTAACCCATGTGCCTCTCTTATGGGGTCCGGATGATCTCACGCTAACACTGACGTGTGATCCCTCCCATGATAGAGGTGGACAAAGGTAGACAGGATTTTATGTCTGCCTCGAAACCAGTGAAATAAAAAATCCTTGGAAAAAAAGTTCCGTCTTGTGGGGTCCAGATGACCCCACTTTTAATTTAAACATGCCTAGGAGAGCACGAGGTTAATAAATGCAGCAACACTGGCTTCACTACACATCTTATACAATTATTTAATGCACTTAAGTTGCAATTACCTTCATCTCTCTTTGGAAGATTCATCCCTTTAAAAAAAAAAAAAACTCCACAAAACTGGTCCCTCTCAAAAAAGATCCTCCAGCGTTTCTTCAGTTCAGGAATGAAGTGGGGGTTTGCTTAATTGAGGATCCAATCCCGTTCATCCATAATCTGACACATAAACACAAAATATAAATACACACATGTTATTCAATAAAACTCTTGCTGTTCATCAGCTCATAGCATTTAAATGGCAAAGTTCTATGACTTTTATAAGCAAAAGTCCAACATTTACAATAAGTATGATTTACTATTTACTCGCAGAATCTTATTAAACATAAACCATCTGAAAATGATTTGCTTACATGATTTAGATCTCTAAGCAGGGATATGGCTGAAAAATGTTGGTGGGTCTGATCCTGTTCCTTCATAACATCAGATGGCTCCAAATGGCCATGTTTCTCAAAAGGTCCTCTGGCCCTGGAAAAATAATCACGCATGTTCTTTTTAGAAAGACTGAGAAGCATGTGTCTGTGGTAATATCAACAGCTGGAACACACATACAACCATTGTGTTACTATATGATACAATGTCTAAACACCTCAACAAATAGCTCAAGTTTGCACCCATTTACACTAAACTTATAGATGATTTGAAATCAGCTGTTGGAAGACAAAGAAAGGTAATATTTGATGATGATAACAACAAAAAGATTACTAGTCTGAGCCCATCTTAACCAGTTTGAATGCTCCAAATTCTTCACCTACGCCTACATTTTGCCCTCCAAACAGAGAGATGTGGAAAAATAGCATCTTTAAATTTGGACAGCACTCACCCTCAATTGTGTCATCACTATTTGCCAATTATCGGTTTTATTGACGTTTAACTTCTTTTGTTTCGATCCACTATAATCAAGTCAATCCAATTTTGAATTTACACCGTTTACTCATTTAGACATGTGTGAAGAAATAAATGAATAATCTACATGTTTTGGAAATACTCATTTGATGCAGTTCACATACTGTAAAATGTACTCATAAAATAATAAAGCATGAGATTTTTAACACCATACTGTGTTACATGCTTTCTCAAACAGAGAAGCTCCAACAAAAATGTGCAGATCATTAACATGGAGGGCGCTTCAGTTTGGCCACTAGGGGCGATTGCCCTATAACATTACATTTTAATCCAGAAGAAGACGAAATTATGAGGGGAAAAACGGTATTTTAGACCACAAATGGTAACTTTCAAATGTATTTATTTAAATAACTTGAAAAATACCATGCTTACTGAGTATATAAAGCTACCCATGTAGTCAGGAATGTTGTTTAGGTCGACCAAACTAGCATTAGCCGCCCTATGAGAAAACCCATTTTAGTTAGCATCAAGCTAGTTGACTTTGTTTCCCATAGCTAAAAGCTAAAGTTAAACTTAGATAACTGTCTTTCTGTTTTCTACACTAAATGTGGTTGTTAATCTATATTTTATTATCGATAGCCCAAATTGACGATGTAAGCAAGTAAAAACTTTCACTTAGCTAGCATGCTATACCTTAGCTAATTTCTCAATTCACGAAAACTGCAAAAATCCACATTACTCTTGTCCTTCTGTAGTTGTTGGATCCATACTTTAAAAAGCCAAGTCGTCTTCATCCATGGCGCAGGAATGTGGTGGACTTGTAAAGGAACAAACTTCCAAGATGAAACTGGTTAGCTAGTGGTAGCTTGTTGAAACTACAACTAAAATGCGGTTTGACCCGAAGCGAAGTTGTCATAACGTCAAACCGGAAGTTGTCATCGTCTTTTTTTCCTTTTTTTTTTGCACGACAAAGACTGCTTAAACTGTTAAAAAAGAAAAAAAAAAAAAAACAAGAAAAGAAAAATCAAACAGTGTTTACAGCCATCAAATCAGGTGTCAACTTAAATAACATTGTTCTTATACTTTCATATATATATTATATATATGCAGTACATTTTTATTTTAAACCATTTGAATAAGATTATTAAGTATCATATATTTTCTTTTGAGAGTCAATGTACCTATTAGATGTTTTTCAGTGTATGTTATTTTTAGTTTTAGGTATACTTTTATTTTAAAATATATTTATATTTTTTAATTAGGGCATTGCTTGACAATCTCAGTGTTCTGTTGAGATTTTCATTGCCGCTGATGTCATTTTTAGTTTACAAAAATCACATTTTTCCCCCTAAGGCATTGCTATTTAAGCTAAGTGTCATGGATAAGCAATGTAATGCTACATTAATTGTAAATCAGCATCATAGACAGACGTCTGAAGAGAGCACGGATTGTACCATTATTTATATCAAGGGGAGAATACGTTCAGTACAAGATATTCAAATGTTGCTATTTAAACTCGATCTAATGGATTACTTTTTGTTTAGTTTGTTGCTCTGTATGCCCTGAATATTTGTATTCATAAAAGCAAAAACATTTAAACTATAGCCTAAAATCCTGAACTGGCTGTTGATTTATCTCAATATTAATTAAACATAGAAAAAAAAGCTGTTGACTGTAATTAAGTTTGTTGTTTTGAAAGAATATATAATTAGGAGTCCAGCTGCAAATGAAACTGTAAGAAACACATGTACATATGTTGTTCATTTCATACAATGCAGCACTTGAAGATAATGGGACGGTTCTTCACATCCTGGACAGAACTTGGCGAGACTCGATCATGGTCGTCCTTGGATGTGTTGGGAAAAAAGTTTTAGGAGGTTCTTTCCAGCGCTTGCCATCTCCCTCTGGAACATCTTGTTATTGCTCATACATATTAGATTCATTAAATCAAATTAAAGAAGTCCTGCTACAGAAGCAGATTACTTTTATAATCAAGTTTTCCTCATGACTCCATCATACAACATGAAGAACTTGAGACGAGCACAAGTTTTAAATAAACTTTATTTGTATGTAAAGTCTAAATCAATGTAAAATGAATCAAACAAGGTAAATGAACAACTCAACAGTTTTAACAAACAAGTCAAACCAAACACTCAGCTCTTAAAAACAGAACAACAACAGAGTTAATGAATTCCAAAATGCTGCCCCGAGCCAGCAGAGTCTCTACCTGCAGTCTCGTCTCTCCCTGGTTTGTCAGGATGCTGATTAGGATCTGAAAAACAAGGAAAAGATCCAATTATACCTGGTGAGAAACAAAGAATGCACTGCTTTGGTTTCTACACTCAAGGTGAAATGTTGACCAAAATCCCTAAAAGTAGACTTATATTTGGCAAACAAAATAGAGAATCTTACTTCTGGGAGCATGACGTCAAAAACGTGATCCAGGATCTGGATCTCCTCTTTCTGGATGAAGGACCTGACTCCTGTGGCATCTTCAATGGCCCTCAGCAGCTGAAAGATCTGACGAGATCGGAAATATCAGAACAAATAATGTATGAACACACACACGACTGAGATTTGAATATACCCGGTGGTCACTTAAGTTTAGCGTCCTCGCTTCAAGTGCTGTTTCAGTGGTAATGAGGACATTGGGTTCTGCAGTTTCGCCTGTGTCAGTTTCATGGAGCTGTGAACGCAGTGGTCAGGTTCTCAAAGTTGTGTGAATATGTAATAAACTACAGGATTTACTTTCTATCACATCATCCTCTATTACCTTATCATATCGTCAAGAAAGAGCGACAGAATCTCTTCTCTTCTACAGGTTTACCAAACCTGCAGATGAAACATCAGAGTGACAGGACCTTTATTTCTTTTGCATTCATGTTCTTACAAGATAGTTGTTATTTTACCAAGTGCTGTCAGGCAAGTCTGTGCATCCACAGTAGAAGGATCTATTTCCCACCAGCACAGTCTTGGTGAAGTCATCTGCAAACCACTGCAGACATTTAACATCTGGTTAGAGGAGTCTAAGCTCATAAAGAAATGTTTCTTTATTCATTTATGTATCTTCTTTGAAAAGATGGGGGAGAATGCTGAAAGATTTTTGCGTGTTACTTTAAACTCATAAACCTACCTTTGTCTGTGTTTGTTGACGTCTGAGAAACACAGAACTTGAATGGTTCAGCCATGCACACGCGGCCTCATCAGGAGCCTTTTCTGCAATGTTTGCCTAACAAAGTCAAATTTGAAAATCAGATTCATGCCTTTAAGCAAACATATCATGAACAATCCTAAAACAGAAAAAATGTTTATTGTGGGACTTAGAGAGACAGTTTCAATTAATTCTTAATTAAATGTTTCATTCATTTAATGTTTCATTGTTTTTCTAATCCTCCAGATTGATCTGTCTAAAGAAGAAGCAAATCAACATATCTTATTGACATGAAATAATTCAATCTTATAATTGCTCTTTGAAAATATCATTTCATATAGACTGTAAGGTAAAAACGACCAATGCTTAATCTCAGCAAACAACACAAATGTGATGCTAATGAGCAACCATCATTCCAGTCCAATGTGTGACCATACAGTCTTCTAATAAAGTTCTTTTGTGATACATTCTTGTGAAAAACAACAGTGGGCTGAACTTTGCAAAACTAAAATATCAACTCATTTAATATGAATTCTTTTTGACTTGTTTGTTTGTACACATTCAAATTAAAAACAAGGAATCTGGAACCTTCATCATCAGCACCAAGTATTTCTATCTGAGTCACACTGGTGGAAATTGAGTCTAAATACATCATTGGTGGGATTTTAGGTCATTTGGATTATTCCAACTGATCCAGTACTGAAGCTGAATCCAATAGGCAACCCCTAATATAGATTCTAATCCAATTGTTGTTGTAACGAATTGTTACAACTCTAATGAACCAAGATCCATTTTGATAGTCTTCATAACTGACCTCAGTGTTTTGAACACACTTGTGCTTTAGCCTAAAAACTGGGGAATGCTTCCCATCAAGGAGGTCCTGGAATTCCTTTGTCCAGTGGGCAAAGATGTTTCCATAATTAAAATCAGATTGAATAATAAATAGAAACAGTAAACAGTAAATAAATGCTAGTTCTGGCGTCTACAGGAAGTGTCGCCCATAATTCACGCAAAGGCTCATGGGGGCTAGAAATAAGGTGGACTGTCTACGATGAATGCATGACATAATCCACATCAGTCAATGTATTAGTTGCAAGGCAAGTTTGAAGTGACTCTGAGAAGTGAAAAATTGTATAAAAAGTATTTGAGAGGGATGAAGCACTCTTGTATTATCCAAGATGCTGAGGACTGATGACAGAACTATTAGTGTTTGGTTGCATTCAGGGCATCTTTGAAGAAGAAATCCTTGACTAATGACTTCTGATTTAAAAATCAACAAAATACGTTTTTGTTTTAGTATTTTATCAAGGTTTTAATGATAATAATAATGGTTTTGAGTTGAATTAACAAGTGCCATTTCCTAGCGATATTCTTAGACGTAAACACTTGTATTTAGAGTTTGTAATAAGTTGGTAAAGTGAAAATGTAATTTTGAAAATGGGAAGTACCTGGATTTGAACCACAGACCTCGTGATTTTAAGACAAGCACTCTACCACGGAGCTATACTTCCCACAAGAACTGTATGTCAAAACGTTCTATTTAACGTTGACACAGGAAAATGAATATTTTTGATGTGCATCTCATATTGCTTTTTTCAGCACACGGTCTGCAATGTGTTTCATTTACCACAAGATGGCGACAATCGCACACTAAATCTCACTTCAACAATCTGCTGTCTCACCGTTTCTTTTAGCCATTCATTTTTTACATTAACAACTTACCTGGATTCTTCCCGTCAGATTCCTCTCAGTACAATTAACTCCCACAGATATCCAGAACAAAACCTCCTTAAGGCCTTCTCAACATTAAACTACAATCCCTCCAAAAGTCACCTTCCAAATGATTTCTTTCATGCAGCCTTGTGTTGCTGCAAACAAACATTTTAATACTTTATCGGGATATTTTCATTTGAAATATTCCTACCTAATACTTTTGTGCATCAAAAGTCTACACTCTGTCATTTCCAAGTAAAGTCGTGCTGCTTACAGGTGCTTATTTGGAAGTCCAAGTACACTTCCTTCTCAAGTAGGCTGCTGTTGAGAAATCAATATTTATCTGGATGGATTTGTGTCACTTAGAGCCTAAGTAAGTTAACATGGTGTTGTGTCCAGACCAAAATTAAAAAGAACGTTCCTCTAGGGAAAAACCACAGACATGACCGGCTCTTTTCTCACCAGTTAAAAGTTGCCTAAATTCCTGTGCTCACATAATCATTGTAGAGCAAAAGTCAGTCAATTCCAGCATGTTTGACATCAAAGTCAAATGTATTCCTGTTATAATGTTTTCTATTGCGGTCAGTGAATTGCTGTTAGCTCAGCCGTGGTTCTAACATCTCTCCTCTTAGTTTTTATTCAAAACCGTGTCTGATCTCTGAAAAAATAAAGGTAAAACATGATCAAAATGATTAGAAACTGATGCCAGAAAAAGGCAATTGACTATTCATCCAATGATGGAGGATATCAAACAAATTTGTGTTTAGATTTGTGAACGATCCAAGACATGAAATAAGAATACAGTTCTGCAGGACATTCCTAAAATAAATATCTGACATTTTTCTGTTGAAAGTGGTTAGGTTACCTTTTATTATTTATATCAAATGGTGTCCAACAGTGTTTAGTTCTTTGGTTTCCCGTCTAAATCCATTAAGCTGAAGTTGCGTATCTGGCTCACGGCCTTGTCACTGTTTTGTCTGACGTCACAGTGAGAAGGGTCTATTGGAAGATGATGAGGAAAGAAAAAAGAAAGTTGTACCTGAAAGAGAGAGAAAGAGATGAGGATTAGCAGATGGTGACATGATCATAGTGGGGGGGTAGAGGAAAAATCAAATCAAATTATTTTCCCTCATAATGATTCCATTTCCAATTTAAAGGCATACCTGTGTGTTTGTTATACCAAATTTGAATATAATTCAATAAGTAAGAAGATATTGATAACGGGGAAACTTATTAGCAAAACAAATTTATTCGGTTTACAGCCGATCAAACATTGAGACGTCATCACTCGTTGCAAGACCCTGAGCCGTTCTGACAGACCGAGCACATATGTTACCTACACCGGCACTGACCGGAAAGGCTGGTGCTCAGAGTGAGCTCATTTTCACAAGGTCCCATATTAAAATCCTCTTTTTCAGCCTCAAATAAACCCCTTTAAAGCCTGGTGCTTAAAGTCCAATGGTCCAATGGCTGCTGATGCTGCTGCCGCTGGAAGACAGAATGCAGCAGCAGCAGCAGATGCAGACGATTGTATTATTTCTCTTTCTAGAATTCTAAAGCTAGCAGCAGCTCACAAAACATCTGCTGCATTGTTCTATAAACATTATCACAGTTTATATTTATTTGCACTTTGAGCCAATTTTCAAAAGACATATTAAAATAAAGTAGTTTTTGTTAAAAAATTCTCTGTCATTTGTAACTTTTTGATAAAAAAAATAATAAATGGAGGGAGAAAATGAATGGATGAAAATCAAAATTTGAATTTTTTCCACCTTTGTCATGGGAGGGAGCATCTGGACCTATAAGAGAGTTGAAAAAGCTTCAGGTTGTGGATTCAATCTGAAAAACAATCCCAAACTGTTTACACAGTGTTCACAACACTTAAGAATCTCTGACTCTCTGTCTTCAGTCATTCAAAACATCTAAATCCAACATTTGTTCCCAATGATGCTTGTAATGTGCTTAATGTGATGCACATTTAATACGCTTTTTATCAGAGGTATTAACATTTTGATGTACCTTTGACACACTTTACAAACTTTTTTTTCCCACTAAATCCATTTCAGATACTTTTGTAAATAGACTCACTGTCACGTACCATACCTCATACCTATACTATTCTCACTGCAATCGACAAAAGGATATTCACTGGGCGTCTTATATATGCAACCAGATACACTTATTCCAAACTTTTGGTTTTGACTCCACTAGGATTTTAGCACATTTGAATTCCCTACAATTTCTTAATTATAAATAACATATGAAGACATGTAAATATGACTTTGAAAGGTTTTTATTTTAAATAAAAATACAGGTTTAGCCGCAGTGTATGTTGGAAAGTGAGTGATGGAATCCCTGCCGGTTACCAACGGCGTGATTTCGAATATCAACGCGGAAGCGAAGTGTATGCAAGCCATAACTTGCGTATGTACAGGGTGTGATGCCATCTAGAAAGTAAGAAAACATTGCAGTACCGGCACTGACCGGAGAGGCTGGTGCTTAGAGTGAGCTCATTCTCATAAGGTCCCGTAATAAAATCCTCTTTTTCAGCCTCAAATAAACCCCTTTAAATCCTGGTGCTTAATTCTTTGTTTTCTTGTGAAACTGCTGACACAAACAATAAACATTAGAGAACTGCTCTGATCGTTTCAGCATTTGTTATATTTCTCTTTTAGTCTGAAGCTTATTGATCAGAAATACTGGAAATGTCATCGACATTATCTGGTGGTATCAACCCATCAAACCTTTACAATTAAAATCTCCTGATTCAATCACAGTTTCAGACTCCATCTGAATCAAATGTATTCTGATTAGGATACGGATATTTATTATTCTGATCAGTATTATATATTATATATATCATATATTGTATATATTATATGCTTCAAGCTAAATAATTAGATAAATACTCTACTAAAAACCAGCATTTTGTATTTTATTTACACATTTGAACTAGAGTGGGAAGATAAAGAGGGTCCTCCATTTCAAGAAATAATCACAGATGAGTGAAACCAAATTAAACAGTACAAATAGAGATTAAATACACATAACACACAGACACACTCACTCTTAATATCCACCCCCTACATTATGGTAAAGAAGAGCTAGCTGCTCATTTAGCAGTCAGATCGCAGTACCGTCATTCTCATCGAAAAGTCATTTGTAGAATCAAAAAACACAAAGAAAAAAAGAATGTTATGATTGTTCACGTTCCACTCAGTGTTAAATCAGGATCTGTTTGGATGAACACAGAACTTGTATCCTGATGATGGTGAATGCTTTTAGTCATGTCTCCCACTGCACACCTGAATATCTCTTACTAGTGTGCCGTGCACCCTGGTTGACCCTGCCATACTTAACATGACATTTCAGAAAGTTTTAAATAAGCACATTTATGAAAGCTGAACTGAAAAATCAAAAATCGAAGCAAGTAAAAAAAGCTAAAGTAAAAACAGTGAGCAATTGACATACTCTGGATATAAAAAACACACAAAACTCATAAACAAAGACAAAGACGAAATGGAACGCATAGATAAACGGTTGTTCCAGTCATAGGGAGCGTTTACAAAAAAAAAATTTTTCCTTGTTAGTTTTTCATCTCACAGAAAGTGTCAAAGAAGAATACCTGGTTATTATGGCGTGAGTGGTGAGTGCTGGTTTGAGAAGATGCAAAACACAGTTCGATAAAGTTAGCAGATTCACAGATCTGGACTTCTGGATGCAAAAACTCTTCAAAAAAAGCTTGAAACTTACAGCAAATGTCTATTTGTTTGTTCTAATTCAAACAATGACCCACAAAGACATTTGAACAGGAAAAAAAATCTGTTTTTTTATGAGACTGGCTTTTTCATGGGCTATCTGCAGAGACAGCTGCCAAAGGACCATCTCAGTGAAAAACTGAGCGATAAAAAGAAATCCATAATACAAATATAAGCCACTTAAAAATAATTGTTCTGAAACTATCAAGGTTTCAGTCACCAATCTCCAGCAGGGGCGACTTCCAGTGGCTCAAGGAGCCATGAGCTGCGACTCACGGTTCAGACGTGTGCCAGGAGTGACCAAGCGGTGACTGCTGCGGTGAAACGCAACTTACGGACTTTGGGTTACAGCTGATGTCCCGTCTCTCTGCAAGTGTTCCTTCCCCAGAGTGGAATCCACAATTAGGCGAGCCAAGATAGTTTAGTCATAAGGTTTTATTTAGGTCTATGATTTATTGAAAAAAAAAAAATAAAACCCAGTTTAAAGACACACTAAAAAGTTTTGATTGTTTCTGAATGAGTGTTCTGGTTTTCCTTTCTCTGTCATTTTTGTTTCAGGGACCAAAAATATGACAAACTCAAGTTACCAGATTTATTAACTCTTTTTTTGTTTGTTTTCAAGGACCCCCAGAAGCTGGAAACATGAAGCCAATGCACAGATGCTAACAAGACGGGAGAGGGTTAATGATGGGAAGTGACCTGAAGCAAAGGGTGCATAAAAACAGAAACAAGGCTTAGAGGATGAGGAGGGCAAACTGCAGGAAGGGAGAGGAACAGAGTGGAATGGAGGGGAGTCATCTATAGAGCAAGAGGAAGGTGTGGCTCCAGACAAAAAGAAAGCAAATCAGGAGACAAAAACTCGTAGGGGAAGGGACTTATAAGGCTTTTTTATTTGATTCCACTTTTTTGTCTTTGGTTAAATGTAGGCATTTACCTTGATCATCTTCTCTATTCACATGATAAATACAACATGATGCCATAACTTTGCCAGTGAAACCAAATCTCTGAATGCTTTTGCTGAGTAAAACGTCTCTTTCCTCATCAAGTCTCTCTGGAAAAAAAACATGAGAAAACCTTTTTTTTTCTTTTAAGGGTAACCAAACACTAAATCAACAATTTTTGGCTGTGGGTTTCTACAAATGGGATTTTAAAGGTGCTGTCTGTTGGTCATTAACACATTTTTAATGAATTAATACAAAACTGTTTAAGTCTTAGTCAAAAACAGTCTGTGTGCTGCCCCCCAAAGGTTCAATTGAGGCATTACAGTTGAATTTTGTGATTCTCCTGGTAGTGGTGCTGAATCTGATCGATAAACGTGGTCGTCTTCCAACCAAAGGCACTGGGGCTGCAGCTCGGTGGGCTCTAGCTCAAGACCTCTAGAACCCCTTTGGCTCGGTTCCCTCAGATATGCCCAAATACAGATGTTGCACCGTCTAATTCTGTTTTCCCTGTCATCAGTTTTTAGGACTTGATTGCTTAGCTCCGCATAGCATGATTCCATGGCTACTAAGCAAGTGTCCACGCTGTTCAGGCCTTCCTGTGATCATGTAGCTTGTCTGTAACGATGTTGTGGAAAGCTTGAGCTATGTCTGAATTCCCACCCTAATCCCTAACTACTAAACAACTACTGAGGGACTATCTAGTTTCCCTGATTTTAAAGCAATTTGAACACAATGCTCACTACTTCACTTTCATTTTGCTAAACGCCGGATATGATGTCATTGATTTCACAAAGTGAAAGTCAAATTAATACAAACATTTCACAACAACTATTGTGACAGCACTGTGTTGTGATGATAAAAATGTGGATGGTTTATTGAAAAATTATGTTTAAATACATTTTTTTCACAAAAAACTGTTCAACCACAATGCTTTGTGGTCTATATTCACTAATGTAGTGAGCATCGATGATTGCTAGTTTTTTTCTAAGACTTCTGGGTAATTCCTAGCAGACTTGATTTTGGAATAATAGATTTTGGCAGCACCAGTAAATGGTGAGCGCACTGGGGAAGGAATCTGGACATAGCCTTGAAGTGTGCTCGCATCGACAGCAGTTTTGCTAGCGGTCTCCAGGTTGTTGGCTTACACTTCTTTTAGCTGATAGTTAAAATTTTTCAGTGAGGGATTCAGCAAAAAAATTCCAACGTTGTTCAAAAAGTACTAAACGGTTTTGCAGTGCACTCAAAAACAGAGAAATTGGGCTGCATACAAAACTATAAAGAATTCAAATGGAGAGAATTAGGACCTCATGGCTCACATACCTACTCCATCACGCGCTTTTAGTGGTCTCTGGAATAAACTTTATTAAACTCTGAATAAGTAGTTACATCATGAAGAAGAACATGTGAGCATTGAAGATGCTGTGACCATCAGAAATAATTCAAAATACAAATATGAATGAGATGTGAGCATTTTGGATGAAGCTTAAACTAACTTAGCATTAATACCACAGCTATGTAAGTCAAACATTACCTAATATTTTTATCAGTTTGAACTTAAAAACACTGAATAAAAGATCTAATGGATATTTTATAGTTAAAGACTGAAGAAGCAGGTAATCAGAATTCTGATGAAAACAAAGTTTTTCAAGTTTGATATTTTCAATTCAATTCAATTCAATTTTATTTATATAGCCCAAAATCCCAAAGAATTTTGCCTCATTGGGCTTCATGCAGGTAATTTTTACAGTTTCAAAAAATAGTCATGAAACATGAAAGAAAGATCACTAAAGACTAAACAGACTAAATAAACTGGATATCCTTGCTCTTAGACCCTCCCTCTCGGTAATTTTATTTTATGTGATCAAACATTGAAGTCATTGCTGATCATTTTCATTCTGGATTTTTCCAAACACATTCATAGTCTCTGATCTCAGTAGAAGAATGTCTATGGAAGATACAGAAAATAATCGATTGAACTTTCATTGAACAGAACAGGAAGATACTTTATCAATAAAATACTTTAACAGACCCTCATCCTTCTTCTCTTCAGCAGTTTTTCTGGCTTCCTCATCATGCTTTTTCTGGAGGTTCGTTGTTTCTACCTTATTCTTCTTTTCTCTTTCTTCTTGTTCTTTCTGCTGTTGTTTCTGCTTTTTCTTAATATTTTCAATCATTTCTTTAAGTTTCAGTTCACTTTCCTGCTGTAGTTTATTCATCTCTTCCATTTTTCTTTTCATCTCTTGTTCTTTCTGTTGTTGTTTCTGCTTTTTCTTAATATCTTCAATCATTTCTTTACGTTTCAGTTCACTTTCCTGCTGTAGTTTATTCATCTCTTCCATTTTTCTTTTCATCTCTTGTTCTTTCTGTTGTTGTTTCTGCTTTTTCTTAATATCTTCAATCATTTCTTTAAGTTTCAGTTCACTTTCCTGTTGTAGTTTATTCATCTCTTCCATTTTTCTTTTCATTTCTTGCATTTCTTCTTCATGTTTTCTTTTAAGCTCCTCCTTTTCTTTCTTGATTTCTTCTTTCTCCTTCAAGATTCTCTCCATTTCTCTCTTAATTGCTGCTTCAGCTTTTTCCAGCATCTCATTACTGAAGCAGCTGCCTCCATTGTTCTTCACCATTGAGTCGATCTTTGTAATCAGTTCTCTCACCTGTTTGTTGTTTTTACTACGGTTATTGAACACATGGTATCTTCCTCCACAGTCTCTGATCAGTTTTTTCAGCTCACTTTTACCCTTTTCAATATATTCCTCAACCGTTTTTCCATCATGTTTCAGATCATCTCCTCTTGTGAAGAGAATAATAGTGAACAGTTCAGATTTTTCTCCAAAACTGTCCTTGATGAGTTTCAGTGTTTTCAGTTCTTCTGGTGTAAATCGTCCGATCTCGATCACCAGCAGGAAGACATGCGGTCCTGGAGCCAGCAGTTTGATGCATCTCACCATTTCTTCTTGAACTTCTTTGTTTGACAGATTTGTGTCAAACAGTCCAGGAGTATCCACCACAAAAACTGGACGACCGTCCACTTCACCCTGAACTTTCTGACAATGTTTAGTGACTGAAGTTTGACTTGATTCAGCTTCAAACTCTTTTCTTCCCAGGATGGTGTTTCCTGAAGAACTCTTGCCACAGCCAGTCTTCCCGATCAGAACAATCCTCAGAATCTCTGGACTCTGCTGCTCTTCATCACCTGAAATATCAAATGAGTTGTTTAAGAACTTCAGCCCTGTGATATTTTGTTTAAAAAAATAAATAAAAATATCCATTTAAAAAAGTAGACAATTAATTTTTGAGATTCGTAAATACGTTATTTTGAGCAAAAACCAGCAGTTGAGTTTTCTGTTTTGTTAAATCATATAAGCAGAAGAAAAAAAGAAACCAAAAATATTGGTTTATTCCTTCTAGCATTATTCTATTGTTTCATTTGTAAGTCCTTCTAAATAGTCAGTTGTGAATGGTTCCTGACATGTGAGAGGGTGGGAAAGAATGAGAAAGTTGGAGAGGAGACATGTTGAGTTTTCCCTCCGGATCTATTTGGAAGAACGAAGTACTGGATCCCTGGATTTTGGAACAAAACACTTCACCACTGAGTGGCACATCTTGACCACCCAGAGCCTGTTTCAACTGCTTCCAAAAACTCTCCTCCTTTTTCAGCTTCCAACAGTTTGTTATCTTTTCTTCCTTTGCTGTTTTCTATGCTGTCTGGAATCAAATTCACCTACTACTACTTTGCTGTCAATAGTTGAAGTTACATGTGCAAAATGTCATTGTTTGGATAAAGATCAGATTGGAATAGAACTGTGTACCTGGCCAGCAAACATTTCAATTTGGGCCCCATATGGGTTACCTTTGGTCTGAATTGGTAGGCCCCAGGTGGGTTTGTCCACAGGTTCCACGGTGGTCCAACCTATGATTGCCCACACTGGCTTGACTGGGCACTCAGTTGTCTGGCTAACTAGTGGAGCTTGCTAACTCACTACGCTGTCCATCGGGTAGCTGGTTAGCATGGGGATCCAGAGCACTGAGTCCCCACCTAAGCCAGTGTGGGCAAACATAGTTTAGTCCCGGATTTAAAAAAAAAAAAAGTTTCACATACAACTTTTTAAAAAATGTGCAATTCCCATTCCTGTCAACAACATAAAAATAAAATATATTTATATGAAAAAATAGATTCATATTAAGCAAGTAACTATTTTGTAACTGATAACGAATCAATTACAAGTTAAATCTATGATCACAAAAATCATACTTCAAAAATATTTCTTTTTTGCGTACCAGCGTTTTTCGCAGCATCTGATGTGGATCTGCCTTCTGTCTCCTGTTCCTGGTTTCCATGACAGCCGGGTAACCCCAGACGTGAATCTGTATCTTTGTAGAAGCCCACATGCTCTCCGTCTTTCTCCACTAGAATGTGGTCAATCATTGTCCACAACTTGGAAGGCTGAAAGTCATCATTCTGAATGAATTCATATTTACATTCAGAGAGAAAGTCTCCTAACAGTGGATCCTGAAGATATTTCTCTTTGACATTTGAGCTTTCTTCTCTGGATGTTGAAATCAGTGTCAGAGTGTGTTTGTACGGAGAATCAAACGTCTGCAGGATGGATTTCAGTCTCTCTTTTTGTTCTTTAGTGAAACCTTCTGGTTGTAGAACCAAAAGGAACACATGAGGTCCAGGATCGCAGCAGATCCTTAAGTCTTTTACAAACTCTGTCAGTTTTTCTCCACACAGGTTTGGATGCTGAAGATCTGGAGTGTTGATCAGAGTGATCTGTTTGTTGTCAGTTATTGTGCTAACTCTCTGACAGTGATCTGGTTCTCTGTTAACATTAAGAGAATTCTCTCCTAAAATCATATTCTTAACTGAACTCTTCAATGTCTGGTTGTTTCCCAGAAGAACCACCATCAGCTCAGACACTGCAGGAGAAAAAAAAGTAACATCTATTAAAGCTTTCAACACAACTTTATTCATATTTTAAAGAAAATAAACTTCTGACTCACTCAGAGGTGGTAGATGTGAATTACTGTGTGCGCGCCTCATGGGAGCTTCAGTGTCTGCAAGAACAGAATACCAGAAGTGTTGGTAATTCTGTGAATGTAGCTTTAAGGTGAATACAGTTGTGCTCAAAAGTTTACATAGCCTGGAAGAAATCATGATTTCTTGGACATTTTTCTTTGAATATAAATGACAACACAAAAACTTTTGTTCTACATATAGTTGGTAGTAGTTGAAGCTATTAATCGCAAAAAAAACAAACAGTTTTTAAACTATTTTTAAATCCTAATGACTGCAGAAACTTCCTAAAGAACCCTGTTTAAATAGTTCTTATAGCCCGTATTACCCTACTTTGGCATCAATAACAGTTTGAAATCTCTTGTGGTTGTTGTGGATGAGGTTCTTTATTTTCTCTAATGGGAAAGCAGAACATTCTTGGCAGAAAACCTCAAGTTCCTTTCAATTTTAAGCTTGACCGTCACGTCACTTCTCTGGTAAAAGAGCTTTTTCAATCTGAGGCAGTTATCTGCAGTAAAACCAGTTTTAACTCTGCAGGACTTTGAGACAGTCATCCACCAGTCCTCTCTTTCAGGGTTGCAGCTGGTTCAAAATGCTGATTGGAGCACAAAAGAGAGAAAACATCGCACCAATCCTGGCTTTCCTCCTGCCTGTGTGTTTAATTCTGCATTCACACAGAACACTGCAGGTGCATCACACTGTTCTTACTGTTTTTTTTTTGTTTGTTTTTTTTTGTTAGTCTTTATTTAAAGGGACAGTGTACAGATTCATTAAGTTTAAAATAAACAGAGATGTTCTGCACCAGATTATAGCTAGATAACTAGTTTCCATCTGCAGTCCCTAATCTACAGGAATAAAAATTCATCAGTTGAACTCATCAATAAGAGCAGTATTTCATACATAACACACACAGTCAGCATCTCATTCAAACCTTAGCATTAAATTTACCTTTCAAACCTATTTCATACAACATACAACAATAAAAGGGTAACAAGCTTACACTTCTTAAAATGTAAATTTTTACATCAACAAAAACAATAGTATTGTACAAAAAACATAATAAGGGATCAGGAAGTGTTCTGGTCAGTGCTCACATGCCTGATTGTCCCACAGTTTTAGTTGTTTTATGCTTATATTTTATTTATCATTGTTCAAGGTGTTTTATTGTATAGCGCTTTGTAGCAGTTTGGCTGTGTTAAAGCGCTTTATAAATGCTTTACTTTGATTCATCTGTCACAGTAGCAGTAATTCAGTTGGTGATGGGGGGGGGGTATGAATGTCAGGGCCTCTTACACCTTCCTTGTCCTCTCTCCTCTCTTTCCCAAATATCATTTACTGAGTGATACCTGCATTCGTGGATTTCTAAGTTAGTTGTCCAGATCCTCAAAAAGTTAACAAAAACAAAACATTAAAACATATTTAGAAAGTTTCTTCAGGGAGAAAAGAGAGGAAACCGAATAAAAGCCTTTGACTTCAAAGGTTAAAAAAGCTGTCTCTAATGTCAACAGTAGCCATTCAGGTAGCTGCTTTAAGTCACGTGACCAACAAAATCCAGCAGTTTTTTAAAATAAAACTTCTTTCAGGGTCAGAAAATAAACTAAACCAAATGAATCTAAGTTAGCACTTGGATTTCTTTTTTTTCTGTCTCAAGCCCGGTACCAAGTTACCCACGGAACGGTCCTGGTCCGTGGGCCGGGTGTTGGGCACCAATGCGACCAATGAGACTTGCCTAAAATGTGCAATTGATACAGATAAAAAATAAAAGTTTACTGGTATTTAATTTACACATGGTGTATATTAAATACAAAAAGGAATTGAAATGAAAAAAAAAAATTCAAATATTTTTTTTAAAGAAACTAATAAATATTTTTGAGAAAACCAAACATACAGTTCTATTTAAATTTTGTACATTTTAAGATATGTACTTTTTTCTACTTAATTTAGTGGACTAACATAATAAAAGGTAGATTTTAAGTTTGCTCTGAACAAAAAACACAAATGGAAATTATTGACTTGAACCAGAGTTTAGTTCTGTGTGTGAGAAGTTCAACCTTACCTGGTGATGCATGGATATTATCCATGTTGTGACTCCTTTGGAAAGCCATCAGGGAAACTCCTGGTCAATCAGCTGACTGCTGAAACAAACAAATGGAGGATATTTCTTCTGAATTGCAACTTTGTTGCTAGGATTTGTTCTCTGCAGTTGCTCAGAAGTTGCCAAAGGACTGAAAGGAGTTGCTTTTTTTGAATGTTACATTACATTTCCAAGAAAGAAATTAACTGGAACACATATTCATACAATGCTAATTAATACCATAATTACATTTATTGTCTTGTTAATAGATTACACTTCATTCAGATGGAGATTTTGAAGTATGTTAGTAAAACATCCAGTAATCTATTTAACAGGAGCTGTTAAGAGTCCGTGGGGATAGGGTCAATTTGATGCTCAACACCTGTCCTAAAATGTGGTCAAAAGCTTGACAGTACAGTATACCGCTGCTAAAGGAGATGCATTTTGTGCCATTATTCAAAGCGACACTGTTTTGAGCTTAAAACTTATTGAGCGTAATAATTATTTTGCTCTTGAAAAAGAGAAAGACACTTGACACTCTGAAAATATGTGCCAAAAAATGTACTCTTGAAACTTTAAAAAATGTTCAATCAAAACACTTTTCACTCAGAAAAATTCAATCTCTTCTGTGCTTGAAACAGAGCAGAGCATGACATTACAAATGTGCCACAAAAGCCAGCCAATCACAGACAAGACAGTCCATCAGTCTATGAGCTGATTAGAAGAATTTCTGACCAAAGTGCATCGACCTTCATATTCATGTCGGTGCTTGACTTGCTTTTGTGGCTGTTGCTTTGATTGCATCTATTTTTCAGTTTCAAGAGCAAAACTAGTTTTAAATTAAAAACTCCTCCCCCTCAATTCATACAGCTGGAGGTGGGAAAGATTAGCCAATCTATACACCCATCACAGCAACACACATCGCACGATTATTTGGGTGTTTACATGCAATTCACTAGTGATTTAAGAGTGCACTACATAATTTGATGTGACATGTGTGCCGTATACACGACATAAAAGTTATAAATTGGCGTCACATTCTTGGAAAGTCTGTTAAACACACTTGGAACGGACATAGAAAGCCACAAATATGCATATGCATCTAGCAAAAATCATGCACAATGAGTAAGATTTGTACAATATTTATGTATAAACTATTAAAATACTTGTTAACTGCTTAATTCTCAACCAGCCGAAAATGTTGAAAAGCTCAAAACCAAATTTACGTAAATACCCATCGACCAAGACCCTCAATGAATATCTACACACATGGACGAATCCCAAACTCAAGAAGCACTTATACTTTTAACTACACAACCATCTTGGGTAATAATACACACAATCAATATTTGTAGTAAATACATTTTCTCTTTGATCAAGCAGGGAGTTAAAGGGTTGATAATTGAGTATTTCATGCATGTATCAAAAGTCAAATTACTTACAAAGAAAATCTGGAAATTGTACATAGGGTCAGTGTGACACGGCTTTAGACAAGGTTCAGCATGCATGGCTTTGTCAAAACCAAATAAAATCTTACTTAAAGTTTTTCCAAGTAATTGCTCAAAACAAAAGTTGATTATATTAGCAATACAAAAAACTGAAAGTTTCTATGAATAATCTCTCTCTATAAAATACAAGCCCTCATTAAAATTGACGCAAAAGCAAACTGCTGCATTTTCTTGAAGTCACGTTAGAAAATGTTTGACTGTAGAAGGAGGATCAGCTTTCACTTTTGCTAAACTACTGCTCTGACTCTGTGGACTTTAGTCAGAGAGAGAGAGAAGTGCAGGTTTCTGCATGATCTACTTTAAACAAAACAAAAAAAACAAATGTTCCCTGTCCCAGCAATAGTTCAACTTTGTTGAACATAAAACCCTTTGAATTTTGTATTTTTTTATCTGCAAAAACAAAAAAATTATAACATTTATTTTATTCACTGTCTGAATAATCACCGTACTTTGTGTGAAGAAAGAGTAGAGAAATCTAAAAGCAATTTGATACAAATGTACGTTTTGTCTTAAAATAAGTAAGTGTTTTCTTGTTTGAACTCACCAGAAGTTGTCCGTCTCTGTTTCCCAATGTCTTGATTCACCTGAAACTGGAATCTGACCTTGGAGGAAGAGCATTAAATTAAATGAGGGCGTGTTCGAACTCTGAACATAGAAAGAACAAAACTATGAGCTGATCTTTTGACACAACCACAGTTCTAGCTATGCCAAGACGTTCAATTCAATTCAATTTTATTTCTATAGCCCAAAATTACAAAAAAAATTTGCCTCATTGGGCTTCATGCAGGTAATTTTTATAAATGTAGAAAATTTGTCACAAAATATGCACAATATCTAAAGACTAAACAGGCTAAATAAACTGGATATCCCTGCTCTTAAACCCTCCTTCTTGGTAAGGAAAAACTCCTAAAAAACCTGAGTCAGGAAAAAAGAAGAAACCTTATGGATTCCCACATGAGGGAGAGATCTTATCCCAGGACGAACAGGAGATACCAGAACTGGTAAAGAAAAATGAGCTTCTACAACTACGTATTTGAATAGAATTCATTCAGATAGAGCTGCAGGTAGAGCTGAGGGACGAGTGGTGATGAAGTCCTCAGTCAGACGAAGCAGAAGTGCAGTCCACGACCAGTAGCAGGAGGACAGATGACCCACTAGGAATCACTCTCACTCAGATGCGGGATGGTGTCAGGGGCGTGGTCCACGGTCAGGGCAGAAGCACGTGGATCTGGGCATTATTTTTGACTCTAAGCCAACTTTTATCTTTCAAATTACTCATGGTTTAAAATGTTTTTTATCATCTTAGAAATATGACTAGGGTCTGCTCAATATTCCATCTTGCTAGTATGGAGACTCCGGTGCATGCTTTTATCATCAGTAGAATTGATTATTTTAACACTCTGCTTTCCAATTTTCCAACATTAAGAATGTTCAACTTCTCCAGAATTCGGCTGCATGAGTTCTTAGCAAGACCAGGCAAAGGCCTCATATCCCCCCAAATTTAAAATCCCTGCATTGGCTACCCATAAGCTTCATGATTCATTTTAATATAGTTTTTATGCATTTCAAATGTCCTAAACAAATTTAAAAAATACATTTAAAAAATGTGTTGACCGATTTACACCTTCTTATCTGTCATTGTCATGAATCAGTCCCCTGTCTCCCACGGGAGCTATCTCTAGAGTTCTAGCACTTCCTGGTTCTCCACACTAGACTTCCCATCAGCCCCTGTCATTACTCCCAGGAGCCTCACTGCTGGTTACCAGCAGTATTTAGTCTGAGTTCTGCTCAGTACGAAGTCTTGTTTGTACTGCTCTGCCTGCAACACTGAGCATTCTCAACCTGACCTGATCTTCTGGTTCTTCTGACCCTGCTTCATCTGCTGCTTCCCTGACCCTCACCTGGACCCTGACCCCTCTTGTTTTTCTCTGATGCCCTCATGCTTCTGCTTGACCCCTGCCTGCCTAACCCTGATTTAGCTTTGTGCACTTTTGGCTGTGCTTCAGGCCTGTTGTCCTGGCTGTGCCAAATAAAGCTGGGAGGTCCCAACTGTTACTGTTTTCAACAAGCAGCTTTTTTTTTTTGTGCTTCCATTGTTTATCTTCTCCAGTTAGGGGGTGGAAGATGTGAAAGGGTTGGTGGGTTGTGTGCGGGTCTGGCGGAGGGGGCTTTATTTTAATTTTTGCTGTTGTTTTTGTTATTTCATGAAAATGTAAGTTCTACTACCCACTGAAAGTATGAAACAATAAAACTCCTAACTAAATCAAAACTAAATCAAAACCTTGGATGACTAAAAGTTTGATAAAAGGTTGTAGAAAAAAACAACTAATTACATTGAGTGTTTTATTTCAAACAAAACGGAGGAAAATGACACAAAGTATAAGAATTACACAAATAAATTAGTAGGTATACAGAGAAAGCAAAAAAGATCTTAGTATGGCAAGTTACTTTAGAGATATGTGAAAGATATTAGAAGTACATGGAAAGTAATTAATAATTTATAGAAAAGAAAAAGACAAGTAATTTCAAGAGATGATGCAATTATTGAGGACAAACAGGAAATGATCATCACAGCGATGAGTGTTGGATGTGGTCCTTTTGGAAGTTGACAACAATCTCCTTGGTCTTGCTGACATTTAGCTGGAGATTATTGTCTTTGTACCATTTGGTCAGCAGGTCTACCTCTTTCTTGTAGGGTGTCTCGTCGCCCTTGGTGATGAGAGCCCCCAGAGTTGTGTTGGGTGAGAAATGCAATTGGGGAGGGCCAGTGCTGGAGCGAGGGAATTAAGACTGATGGAGTTTCTGTCTATGATTAGAGCAAAGTATTTGCAACTAGTAGTGAAGTGGAAATCAATCGATCAAATTCTTCATGATATTCGGCTGGATGAAGTTGATTCCTTTACTGATCAAATTAGTTTAAATTGAGCACTAAAAAAACAGAGAACAAAATGCAAAGTAAACAAAGACAAAGGTTTTATTAACATGCAGCTAAGAGACATGAGTGGGTGGGTGCTGATACCTACAATCTTCTGTTTATAAGTTAACTGCTCTACCTTTGCACCACAGAAAAGTGAATTCTGTCTTTTGCAGCTCCAAGGTCATGTTTATTGGCTTATGGTTAACCTAATCAACGTTATAAAAGTAATGTTATCAAAGCAAAGATAAGGAATGAGAGTAGAGTTAAAGTCTAGTGACTGCGAAATATTTTAGAATAAAGTGACATTAACCCTTCTGCTCTCCTTGGCTTGTTTACATTAAAAGTGGGGTCATCTGGACCCCACAAGACAGTTCGCACTGATTTTTGAGTTTCACTAATGTCCATGGCAGACATAAAATCTTGTCCACCTTTGTCATGGAAGAAATCGCATATCAATATGTGGTTGGAGTCATCTGGACCCCAAACAGAGAAGAAGGGTTAATAAAGAAGTCAGATGAGATTGGTGTACCATTCGTCTTAAATAACTAAAACTAAGATTGACAGCATTTTGGAAACGTGCACTGTAGTTACGAATACATGTATCTCAGCTTTTTTTTTTTCAAATTATTGTAAATACCATTAATGGGAACATCTATTCATCCATTCTCTCAACTCACTGTATTCCTTCCAGGTCAAAAGATTGCTGAAGCCCATCATGGCTACTGCTGGGTGAAGGTGGGGTACACCTCGGCAATATTAGTTTCTAAATTAGTCATTTGAAGTTAGTTCAAGTAACTGCAACATTCCCTTTATTCATTTTTATTGCATGAAGTAGATAATTGACTGTAACACCACAGTAAACACTTTTGAGGGTCAAAGTTCATCTCAAAGTCACAACACCACATGTTGACATTCTCTCCCATGAAAAATGTTGAATATTTTGTGGTATATTTAGGAAAAAAAATTTAAAGGTGTTTTGGAATCAGACTTTAGGGGAGTTGACCTCAGGGAATTAAGTGATCTGTGGACTGGTTGTCTGAATCAGCACAGCTTTTTCCCACTGCTACACAAGCTAGCAACAGATGAAATCTAACACTGATCCATACATTTCTGGAATTTGGTGCCTTTTGACCTGATAAATGCATATTTAAAATTGTAAACACTTGATGTAACATTAAGTGCACATTTAATAGTAAGTGACACAAAAATCCAGGAAACTTCCAGCATATTTCAAAACCAGTCTTTGTTTTTTAACCCCTTCTAGGGAAACTTTTTATGAATTTAGCAAATACACAAAGATATTTGGATTTAATTTTTAAGTCCACATTCCAGATTCCAGCTGAATTCCAACAGTCTTCTGTCTTTTCTTTTAGCCAGTTTAGTTGTAAATGAGTGCAGCTCCTCTCACTCCTTTCAGGCCACTGGTTTTAATTAAGACCAGCTGTCCTCTCAAACATCTGACTGATACAGAATCAGCTGAACAAGTTTTTTTCACTGGATTCAGGAGATGATCCGCTCCAGCCTACGATCTAGCAAACATACCAATCTGCAGTTTGCAGAAACCTTGCTGTGGTCCATATTAATTTCCTTTGGCATGAGTCATATGCAGCAGTTTAAGTAAGTCTTATGGACATGTATTGAATGAAGAAGCACTCAGGTTTCTGATCTTTTTTTGGTACGACATACTTCCTGAAAAACTCTGCATCCTGTGGACATAAGAAGCAGCCTGCTGGTGTGGAACAGCATAATTCGGGCAAAGTCAAACAAAAGATTTTTTAAACATGTACGAATGATGAAGTTGAAAAACTTTTTGATAAAACAATTTTACTGCCACATCCGTGTGTACCATAAAACAGGTCGTCTCAGGATAAGTTTTGAAAACATATTCTGAATATTTATAGTCTGTGCTGGATTCACGTTGTTCGGTTCGAAGAGCGCAGATTTTCAAACGTTCACCATGGAGAGAGACTGTGTTGGTATGGATCTGCCATGGAGTTATGAAGGGGTGCGAAAACTATTTACGAGTTCTCGAATAAGTTGTGAGCTCGCCAGAGCTAAGTTGACATGTGTGGTATTACATTAGCTGCATTAAAAATAAAATTAAATGTAGGCTAACGTCACAAAAAAGGCAAAAAAAAAAAAAAACCCTGCATATTAACCACAACATTAAACATTCATTCAGTCATCTTGTAGACCTCTTTATCCATTTCAGGGTCACGGGAGTGCCAGAGCCTAACCTGGCTATTGATGGGCGAAGGCGGGGTTCATTTGGACAGGTCGCTAGTCTGTCGCGGGGCCTCAATCACACACATTCACTCTCACATTTACACCTAGGGACAATTTAGAGTCACCAGTTAATCTTTGAAGCATGTTTTTGGATGGTGGGAGGAAGCCGGAGTCAAATCAAATCAAATCAAACTTTATTTATAAAAGCGCCTTTCATACTATAAGAAAATCAAAGCGCTTTATATTTAAAAACAAAACATACTTGGTAAAAGCCCAACCCACCCTTCTCGGTCAAAGGAACATCGCCATGGCGCCCACCCAGACCGGGACGGCAACGGAGTCCACTCAACAGCTGTGAGGCTGCAGTGCAGGACTCCAGCCGCCCCACAGGAGGCCCACTAGACTCCTAAGTCTATCTAATAGAATCTAGTAATCTACTGTATCAAAAGCGGCACTAAGATCCAGCAGCACCAGAACTGAAAGATTCTGGGAGTTTAAGTTAATTCTAAGATCATTAACAATCTTTAAAAGAGCCGTCTCTGTACTGTGGTTCATCCTAAAACCAGATTGATATTTTTCTAAAATGTTTTTCTTTTTTAAATACTCATGAAATTGAGTAGAGACACTTTTCTCTATACTTTTACTTAAAAACGTTAAGTTGGATACAGGTCTGTAGTTATCCAGAATATTAGGATCTAAACTGCTCTTCTTCAGAAGGGGCCTCACCACTGCTGTTTTACAGGCAGACGGGAAGACACCCGTCTGAAGAGAGCAGTTCACTATATTTAAAAGCTCCGACTCAAAGAATCCATAAAACGGTTTAAAAAGTGAAGTGGGAATGGGATCTAAAAGGCAGGTTTTGGTGTTTACTTGGGACACAACTCGACCAAGCATCTCTGCATCAACCAGGACAAAACTCCCCAGTGTTTCCTCGGGTAAAACCAATGCTGGTGATCTGTTAAAGCCAGCGTGTTGCACAGGTAAAAGACTAGATCTAATAGCATTGATTTTACCCATGAAGTGGTCTGCAAAGTCCTCACATGCAGCATCAGATGATGGCATGGAGGACTTGCTAAAATCTTTGTTTATTAAAATATCAATTGTTTTAAAAAGAAATTTTGGATTGTTTTTATTTTCTGATTTGAGATTTGAAAAGTATTGTTTTCTGGCCTGTTCAACTGAGTTGTTGTAAATTTTGAGTTGTTCTTTTAAAATTTCTTTGTAAATTATTAATTTTGTTTTTCTAAATTTCCTCTCAGCTCTTCTGTTTCAGAAACCTGATGTCTTCAGTCTTCCATTGAGTTTTCATAGTGGCTCTTATTGTTTTAGACTTGACTGGAGCCACTGCATCAATGGAAAAATGAAGTCTGCAATTAAAATCATCAACAATAAAATCACAGGATGCAGATGAATTCTGAGCAGGGGTTTGGTTAAAAATATCAATAAAACTTGCAGCCACTTCAGGATTTATATACCGTTTCCTCACAGTTCTCACTGAGGCTTCCTGCTGGATTTCACTGAGCAGTGACTCACTGAAGTCACTGCTGCCTCTACAGGAGAACCGACGAGCACCGAGCCTCAGCTGTGTTGAAACTGCGTGCTACACCAGCGGCGGCGGAGCGGAGAGACTGGGAACCAGTCAACAGCAAACAACAGTTTAGCAGCAGCGAGGCGTAGCGCCGTAACACGCCGAGGAGAACCGACGAGCACCGAGGAGAACCGACGAGCACCGAGCCTCAGCTGTGTTGAAACTGCGTGCTAACAGCGGCGGGCGGAGCGGAGAGAGGGAACCAGTCAACAGCAAACAACAGTTTAGCAGCAGCGAGGCGTAGCGCCGTAACACGCCGAGGAGAACCGACGAGCACCGAGGAGAACCGACGAGCACCGAGCCTCAGCTGTGTTGAAACTGCGTGCTACACCAGCGGCGGCGGAGCGGAGAGACTGGGAACCAGTCAACAGCAAACAACAGAGGGACGCCGGACGTGACTCAGAAGGACACCGTTTGGGCTCCAGCCTCCTTAGCCCGTATCAACGGGGCAGAAGGCTCCCTTCACGGACGCCATTCTGGTGAGCGTTAACCAGTGATTGTCCGAGCATGTCTTCTTCCTCTCCGGCTCTCACTCCTCTTTCCTGCCCCACTTGTCACATGTTTAGTCGTGATCCCGCTTCATTTAATGAGAAAAATGGTAGCTGTGTAAACTGTAGCCTGATCTCAGACCTGCTATCCAGACTCGAACAGCTGGAAGCGTGTCTTAGCTCAATGGAAGCTAAACCCGCTAGCCAAGTCACTACCCGGAGCGCTAGCCGCGCTAGTAAAGCTAACTTAGCTAGCATCCCACCGCCCTCCCCGAAATCGGAGAACCCCGTGGTTGAGTTTGTACCGGTGGGGAAAAAGCAGAGAGCGAAACAGAGGCACGTAGAGCGTCCGGAGCTCCCCGTGTCTAACAGGTTTTCCCCCTTAAGTGACGCACCGACTGAACCCAAAACCCTGGTGATCGGCTCCTCAGAGGTTAGACATGTAAAGCTCAGGGGATCTACAGTTAGATGTTACCCAGGAGCTAGAGTTGGCGACATAGAGGGAAACCTCAGGGTGTTAGCCCAGAGTAAGACCAAGTTCCGTCGGGTCGTAATTCACGCCGGTGGCAATGACGCCCGACGAAGACAATCAGAGATTCTAAAATTAAACGTCGAATCAGTGTGTAAACTGACTAAATCTGTGTCAGACACAGTTATTTTCTCTGGCCCTCTACCAAACACAGTCAGTGATGAAATGTACAGCCGCTTTTCATCATTTAACCGCTGGTTAGCTAAATGGTGCCCAGAAAATGGCGTTAGCTTTGTGGACAACTGGAGCGTGTTCTGGGGAAAGCCCGGCCTCATGCGGAGAGATGGAATTCATCCCAGTTTTGACGGAGCAGCTCTTCTTTCCAGAAACATTTCTGCTAGCTTTAGCCATGCAGCCTGACAACCCAGAGAGGAGACCCGGGGAGAAAGCAGCAGTTTAAACCTCTCCCCTGAGCGGCCTTTAGCGCTGATGCTAACCCCAAAAAGGGCTAGCCCAGCAGCTTCTAGCGTTAGCTTATGTGCTGTAAGGCAAATTAAAGAAATGAGTCATAGAAATAAATATGATGTCATTAAATGTGGGCTACTAAATATTAGATCAATTTCCTCAAAGTCCCTGTTAGTCAACGAACTGATTAATGATAATAAACTTAACATGCTAGCTCTAACAGAAACCTGGCTACAACAGGATGATTATGTTCGGCTGAATGAAGCAACCCCCCCAGCTATAATAACTATCAGAAATCCAGGATTTCTGGGAAAGGAGGTGGGTTAGCAGTAATTTCAGAATCATGCTTACTTCTTAACCCTAAAGTTAAATATATTTATAACTCATTTGAAAACATTGTGCTGTCTATAAATCACCCAAATAGAAAAACTGGAAAAGCAGTTCTGTTCATAATTATCTATCGCCCCCCCCGGCCCGTACTCAGAATTTTTATCTGAGTTTTCTGACTTTTTATCAAATATTATTTTATACTCTGACAAAATTATATTAACAGGGGATTTTAATATTCATATTGATGATTCCAGTGACTGTCTTGGAAACGCATTTGCAACTTTATTAGAAACTATTGGTTTCACACAAAACGTAGATCAACCTACTCACTGTCACAAGCACACTCTGGACCTGGTTTTAACTTTTTTTTTTTTTTTTTTTTTTTTTTTTTTAACTTGTCCTGTCCAACAGCTGGGCAAGCAGATACGGGCTGAGAGCCTCTTGTGTTGGACAGATTTTATTGTCCCAACAGGGGTTTATACTTAATAAACCCCTGTTGTATTTCATGTAGGGATGTCCCGATCAGGTTTTTTTGGGCCCGATCCGATTCCGAGTCATTGGATTTTGTGGATTTGCCGATACCGAGTCCCGATCCGATACTTTTGTAACACATTTAAAACATGAACAAATTGAATAAACAGATTTGTCTTGTCCCTTATTTATATTTCATTAACATTATTTATCATTAGAAACTTAAATAAACACTTCAGTGAAGTAGCTTTAATAAACAAGTAAAATTAGAGCAAATATAAACTAAAAAAAAAAAACATTTTCTTGTTATATAAGTGATAATTAGTCATGTGAGAAAGTTTAGTGACTTTGACTTTAATATCTTTAGTTATTGAACATTTTTGACCAAATATGATTCCTGTCCTAATTTAGAATTCTTAAAAATAAATTATGTGGGTTTTAGCATGAATTTGATGAGTGTTCATGACTAACTCATATAATTATTAATTTTAATTTATTCGTTTGTTTGTTTTTTAAGTATGTGCGTCTTTTTAAGTTCTTAAGACATCACATTTCGGTTTTATTATCAGAGTAGTTAATTTTCTTTACTTTTATTTCTCTTTCAGATAAATAAAACAGGCATATCAAAGGACAGCTCGGGTCCTAAGGAGTTAAATCATGGCGCTAGCATGTAGCAGTTAGCAGCTGCCGGTTAGCATCTGTCTGCAGCACGAAGAGCTTAACATTAAAAAGAAACAAAACTCTGTCTTTTTCTGTTGAAATGCCTTTAGAGGTTGTTGTTTAGAGACACTAGCTGTCAGTTTAAAGCGTTTTCAAAAGAGTTATTGATCCCGGAAGTCTGAATCCGTGATCGGCTAGCTAGCTAACTTTACATCAGTCCTCTGGCCAAACTGTTGCCGGTTTCTGCTGCGTTTTCCGGGAATAACATTTTGTGATCTGTTCTTGACATGCAGACTTCTAGTGGAGGATTTATCCGGAATAATAAGATTGAAATATAAAGCGCTGATTATAAGAAGAATAAATGAAATATCCGATCCTGATCGGACAACGGAGCCCGATTCCGATCGAGTCTTCAACCACGTGATCGGGCCCGATTTCCGATCACGTGATCGGATCGGGACATCCCTAATTTCATGCTAAACTTTATTTTAATTATGTTGTATCTTTTTTTTTTTTTTTTTTTGTTGGACCGGACGGAAACAAAGGGGGGGGGGTTAAAAGAGTGGGGTTAAAGAGAACAAAGAAGGTAACACAGAGTAGCAACATCCTATAACAACCAGGTCTAAATAACAATCTGGAGTGGGCGGGGCCTGTCTACACACACACTCAGTTACACACATACCTTTTGGCTAGAATAATCTTTACCTTTAAAGTTGTCAAAAATGTACACAATACCACTACAGCTCACACACAATCATAGAAGCTGACACAAATAAAGCCTTTCATTCCATCACACATTCCGTTAGTGCGAGGTGAGCTGACACCTGTGCTCAGGTGAGTGTTTATGCTTTGCTGATGTGAATGTTGATGGAATGTATAGAAGGAGAGAGAGCCTGGCCACCCCCACGCCCAGGCCCCCCACCGGGGCGGCAGCAGCAGCACGGGCCCCCCAACACCCGCCAGGAGCCATGGAGAGAACCAGTCAGCCGCAGAGTCCGCCAGACACCCAGACCAGGGCACGCGGGACCGCCGCAGAGGCCCCCACGCCCGAGAGCCGGAAGGCACGGGAGCACAGAGAGCGCGGACCCCTGTCCAGCCAGAGCAGCAATCCCCCCACCACGCCAGGGGCAACACAAGGCCCCACACCCGGAGAGCCCCCAACCCCAGAGGAGCAGCACCACCACCACCCAGCAGCGCCGAGCATCCCCCCGCCCCACCCCAGGCACGAGCCAGAGCTCCCCCAGGATGACCCGCTTCTATGCTCCAGACGTCCGCCTGCGCCCGCCGCGGAGGTCCGGGGCGAGCCGGGAAGGGCCGCCCACCCCGCCAAGCAGAGAGACCCCAAGAGGAACGGGGGTCCCAGAAGAATGATGTTAATAAGGCCCGGCCAGGCACACCCAACTGATGGAGTCCCGGAGAGGCCCATTTCTCGAGAGCGGGACCGGACCGGAACCCGAACCACCGAGACCTGGACACCCCATGGCTCCGATGTAGTTTGATCCCCTGATTAGATCTTGGGGATCTCTTCCCAGCGTGGCGAGGAGGTCACAGAGCCCAGGAGACCGGCACCCAAGAGCCAGACCCACTAGGCCGAGGGTTTCCATCCCCCTCGCCAGGGATGGGGTAGGGGACAGAGGGTCGAAAGTCCCACCTTCCTTGTGTGATGCATGCGTGTTTGCTTTGTTAGAGTGTATATTTTGAGGTGTTAGACGGTGTGTGTACTACAAGGTGCAGTTAAAATTGGTGAGTAGGGCCTTGACAGGACATCTCCTGATTGCTCACAGCGATGCCCCGTCACCCTCTCACCAATGGCCCTACATGTCTATGGTGCTGTTAAAATTGGCGGAAAGGGCACTTAGAGGACATCTACTGCTTGCTGGCAGTGATGTCCAAGCACCCCCCCACCAAGGTCCTACATGTCTAAGGTGCAAATAAGACTAAGGGGAGGGGCAGACTCATGCGGCGGCCACTGGAGGGAGGGCCACTTGCAGGTAGTCCACCCCCAGCAGCACGCCGCAATACAACCACCCTCCCCTTCACCCTAATATATGTTTATCTGGACCTGGTTTTAACTTATGGAGTTGAGATTAGTCAGCTGAATGTCCTTCCTCATAATCCCATACTTTCAGATCATTTTTTAATTACTTTCAGTTTATATTAGAAAATGCTACTGCTCCAACAACTAAGAAAGAGCTTAAACGAACATTATCTGACCGTTTCCGTGTCTGAATTTAAACTCGCAGTTCAACCAATGTTTTCGTAACATGCTTAGTGAATATTCTCAGAACACTTTAACCCCTCTGAAAATGATCAGTTTTTTAATGATGCCATGCAAGCCCTCAGGGGAACACTGGATGTTGTTGCCCCTCTGAAACTCAAGCTTGTTAGACAGAACAGAGCAGAACGTGGTTCAATGCTGAAAACACGTTCCCTAAAACAAGTAACCCGTAAGTTAGAAAGAAAATGGCGCCGCTCCGGCTCAGAGCACTCTCTAAATGCTTGGAAATGTAGCCTCTTAAATTATAAAAAATCCCTGCGTAGAGCGAGAACTCAATACTATTCAACTTTAATAGCAGAAAATGCAAATAATCCAAGATTTCTCTTTACTACTATAGCCAGGCTGACCAGCAGCCACAGCTCGATTGAACCACATATTCCTTCTACTATCAGCTCTGAAGATTTCCTTCAATTCTTTGATAGTAAAATCTCAAATATTAGACACAAGCTAAATGTGGCTATTCCCACCATCAGCCCAAAGCAGGCTGAAGTTGTAGAAACAAAGGCATCCATAGAAACGTCTGTAACCTTTGACTGCTTCACTGCTGTGGACCAAACAGAAATAAATCAGTTATTATGTCTTCTAAAACTTCCACTTGTCTTTTAGATCCAATCCCCACTAAACTTTTTAAAGAAATTTTCCCCTTAATTAGTGACTCCATATTAACCATAATAAATACCTCTCTAGAAACTGGTTATGTGCCTCAGTCTTTTAAATATGCGGTTGTTAAACCTCTTTTGAAAAAGCCCAGCCTGGATCCTGACATTCCGGCCAACTATAGACCAATATCTAATCTCCCATTTATTTCTAAAATTTTAGAAAGAGTTGTAGTTAAGCAGCTACAGCGCCACCTACAGGACAACAGTCACTTTGAGGATTTTCAGTCAGGGTTTAGACCTCATCATAGCACTGAAACTGCCCTGGTTAGAGTTACGAATGACTTGTTATTGGCTTCAGATAAAGGACTACTCTCTATTCTGGTCCTGTTAGACCTCAGCGCAGCCTTTGATACCATCGACCACAGCATCTTACTCCAGAGACTAGAGCATGACATAGGGATCAGAGGATCTGCCCTCCAGTGGTTTGAATCCTATTTATCTGATAGATACCAGTTCGTTAATGTAAATGGACAGTCTTCTCATTGCACTCGAGTTAGCTACGGAGTTCCTCAGGGCTCAGTTCTAGGGCCCATCCTGTTCGTGCTTTATATGCTGCCCTTAGGAAACATAATTAGGAAACATAGCATTAATTTCCACTGTTATGCAGATGATACGCAGCTGTATTTATCCATTAAACCAGACCAGAATGACCACCTAGAGAAACTGAATTCCTGCATTAGAGACATTAAGTCCTGGATGACAATTAATTACCTCCTCCTTAACCCAGAAAAAACTGAGGTCATTATCCTGGGCCCTAAACACCTGAGAGATGCTCTCTCGGATCAGATAGTCTCCTTGGATGGTGTAAATATTGCCTCCAATTCTACAGTTAGAAACTTGGGGGTTTTATTCGACCAGGATTTATCATTTAAGGCTCACATATCACAAGCTTGTAGAACTGCATTTTTTCACCTTCGCAATATAGCTCGGATCCGAAATATGTTATCTAAAAGTGATGCTGAAAAAACTCATCCATGCATTTGTTACGTCTAGACTGGATTACTGTAACTCTTTACTAATAGCCTGCCCAAAAGTTCTTTAAAAAGTTTTCAACTTGTTCAGAGTGCAGCAGCCAGATTGTTAGCAGGAACTAGCAGAAGAGAACACATCACTCCTGTGTTAGCTTCACTCCACTGGCTCCCAGTTGAATCCAGGATCAAGTTCAAAATCCTCCTGTTAACCTATAAGGCTCTGAATGGTGTGGCCCCATCCTATATTAAAGATCTCTTAGTTCCTTACCAACCAATCAGAACACTTCGTTCACAAAATGCAGGACTGCTTGTAGTTCCTAGAATCTCTAAAAGTACAGTTGGAGGTAGAACCTTCAGCCATCAAGCCCTGTTCTCTGGAATAAGCTCCCAGCTCATGTTAGAGAGGCCAGCACAGTTTCTACCTTCAAAGTTAGCCTTAAAACATTCCTCTTTGGACAGGTTAGCGTTCTGCTAGACTTCCTATCATAGTTGTTCTCCACATCAGCTCTGGGGTTCTGTTCTCTGTTCTTATTTCTTCCTCTCTCTCTTACTCTTTATTATTCATTGTATTAAGTTCTCCATGTTTTTGTTGGTGCAGTTCGATTCACATGTTGTTCTTCTCTCTCACTCCCCTCTGGGAGCGGGAGTGATTTCAGATCCAGGTGGATCCCCCACGCTCCTGGCCCTGTTGTTCTGCTTCGTCTGACTGAGGACTTCATCACCACTCGTCCTCAGCTCTATCTGCAGCTTTATCTGAATGAATTCTATTCAAATACCTAGTTTTAGAAGCTAATTTTCCCTTACCAGTTCTGGTATCTCCTGTTCGTCCTGGGATGGGATCTCTCCCTCATGTGGGAATCCCTAAGGTTTCTTCGTTTTTCCTGATTCAGGTTTTTTAGGAGTTTTTCCTTACCGAGAGGGAGGGTCTAAGAGCAAGGATATCCAGTTTATTTAGTCTGTTTAGTCTTTCGTGATCTTTCTTTCATGTTTCATGACTATTTTTTGCAACTGTAAAATTACCTGCATGAAGCCCAATGAGGCAAAATTCTTTGTGATTTTGGGCTATATAAATAAAATTGAATTGAATTGAATTGAATTGGTGACATTAAAAAACACACAGTAGTGATCTGATATGCCTAAGTCAACAACAGAGGACACCCCGGCAGACAGACCGTAGGTGATGACGAGGTCGAGGGTGTGTCCTCCGTTGTGAGTGGCCTGTGTGACATGTTGTTTAAAATTCATGCTGCTAAGAAGATTTAAAAAATCACGAGCATAGATGTCATTGCTTTGATCAACATGAAGATTAAAGTCACCAGTAATTAAAATCCTATTGTATCTAATGTAGAGAGATGATAAAAATTCAGAAAATTCTTCAATAAAACAAGTAGGAGGGTTGGGTGGTCTATAAACTGTGACAGTTTAAACAGGTGAGGCACCAAAGAGAAAAGCATGATGCTCAAATGAAGAATATTTACTGAGTAAAATATTTTCAGACATTATTGTTTTGTGAGCTATTGATGCTGTGCCACCACTTTTCTTTCCTCCCCTGATAGAAAATAAAAAATTAAAATTAGGTGGAGAAGCCTCAGTGAGAATAGCTGGAGCATCAGTGCCAAGCCAGGCTTCAGCTAAAAACAAACAAGTTAAATCATGGTCTAAAATCACATCATTAATGATAAAAGACTTGTTTAAAAGTGATCTAACATTTAAGATCGCCATATTCATTGTTGTAGGTAAAATATTATTTGAGTATGATATGTGTTTTGTGGCTGTTGTGTGAATAGGAATTTTACAGAGACATCTTACATGTGAGGCACGTGGAAATGAATGAAACTTGTGAGAATACCTATTGGTGACCTGGACTGCAATATGATGCTTAGTGGCAGAAAATGACATATTGGGGGTGTGGGTGTCCTGGTTTGACCGTCAACTGGTAATGGCTTTGAAAGAACGGAGGGTGAGGTCTATGTTGATGCTGAGAAGACGGGAACCATTATTGTTAGGATGTAAACCGTCTGCTTTGAAGAGATATGGTCTATTGTAAAAGGTTGTGAAGTTATCAATGTACGGAATGCTCATGAAGTGACAATATGATTTTAACCAGATGTGAAGTTGACGGATGCGTGAGAACTTGATGTCTCCAAAACGGGGTGAAGGAAGTGGTCCAGATATTATACAGTTTATGTTTAACTGTTGAATGTTGTGAATGAGGTTGATGAAGTCCATTTTAAGAGTTTCTGATTGCTGTAGCTTCAGGTTACTCATGCCTGCATGTATAATGAATGTCTCTACAGATGGGTATTTGACAATGAGTTGGTGGGCAGAGTCATTAATGTCATTGACGACCGCTCCAGAGAGCGAGTGTGTATTGCACCTGCTGGCACGGACATGACGGACAATGGAGTCTCCTATGATGAGCACGGGCTGCTGTACTTTTCCGGGTCTCCCCACGGGTCTCTCCGTGACGGCGACTTGAGGGCGATCAGCAGCCTCCGCTGCAGCTGGAACATGAAGAGAGATGGGAGCTCCAGTGTGCTGTTTCCGGGCAGGCTGTGATCCAGAGTGACAATCCAGTTCTGTTACGGCAAGTTGATTTATGAAGGTAATATTGTGTCAAAACGTCCAAGTGTAAATAATACACACACGAGCGAGAATCACACACACACAAGTTTAATTCACACACACACGTAAAACTGAATGTGAAGTTGCAGGAAAAAGAGGAACATGTGAGAGAAATGTGTACTTGTGGAATATAATGTGAGAACTTGCTTGACAATAACCTTAACTTGTGTGTAAAAATGTTACATGTGAAGAAAAATCACACACACACAGATTTAACTTGAGGTTGTGAGGAAAAACACAACTTGGTAAAACTGTTGAAAAAATCTTTATTTGTAGCTTCAGTTTTCTCCTGTAGAAGAGTTTCACACAAATGCTTTTTTGAGCTACAGAGTGTTTTTGACTTTTGACACAGCCCATGTGGAAGATATGTGTCAAAACTAATTGCAGGGAGAGGGTGAGGCAGGAGGAGCTCTCATCGGAGATCAGCCAATCAGAGGATGGGGGTTCAGTGGGGCTATTTTTCTTTCAGCAATGGCTCCAAGCTGGGGAAGTCTCTTCAAAATACTACTGTTCGTTGCTTTTCTGTTGTAAATATACTCTTACCAACAACAAATTTCGAAAACCAGCCACGTTAAATGATTATGCACCCATCCTTTTATAAACATCAAAGCTATTTAGTTTAAACACGGTGATGAGATGGAGCTAGAATATACGTAGGAGTGTTCATCCCGTTTATAGACCAGCTATGTTCGGCCGCGCACATCAGAGGGGGGTTGATGTAACGGCCGGTTCCGACGGCGACACTTTTTACTCTATTTCGGTTCTGTGAAATAGTGACTTCGCTGAGAATTGGGACTCGGTTGATCATTAGATAGTACTATTTACATATTCAGCACTATCATAGAGAATAAAAATATGAACTATTCACTTGTTGGCTGGAGTTAATATTATGCTAGCTCCATCTCATCACCGTGTTAAAACTAAATAGCTTTGATGTTTATAAAAGGATGGGCGCATAATCATTTAACGTGGCTGGTTTTCAAAATGTGTTGTTGGTAAGAGTATATTTACTACAGAAAAGCAACGAAAAGTAGTATTTTGAAGAGACTTCCCCCAGCTTGGTGCCATTGCTGAAAGAAAAATAGCCCCCACTGAACCCCCGTCCTCTGATTGGCTGATCTCCGATGAGAGCTCCTCCTGCCTCACCCCTCCTCCCTGCAAATTAGTTTTGGCACATATCTTCCACATGGGCTGTGTCAAAAGTCAAAAACACTCTGTAGCTCAAAAAGCATTTGTGTGAAACTCTTCTACAGAAGAAAACTGAAGCTACAAATAAAGATTTTTTCAACACAGTTTTACAAGTTGTGTTTTTCCTCACAACCTCAAGTTAAATCTTGTGTGTGTGTGATTTTTCTTCACATGTAACATTTTTACACACAAGTTAAGGTTATTGTCAAGCAAGTTCTCACATTATATTCCACAAGTACACATTTCTCTCACATGTTCCTCTTTTTCCTGCAACTTCACATTCAGTTTTACATGTGTGTGTGAATTAAACTTGTGTGTGTGTGATGCTCGCTCGTGTGTGTATTATTTACACTTGGACGTTTTGACACAATATTACCTTCATATTTCTGAGTGGGGCTGCGATGTCACTGAAATTTGGGATGTACTTGGATAGATAGTTCACCATGCCCAGAAAGCGTTGCAGAGAGGCAACATCCGTGGGAGTGGGCATGTTGTTGATAGCAGTGGTCTTGGCAGGGTCAGCTTTAAGGCCATTGCTCGTGAAAATGTGACCAACATAAGAGACTTCACTCTGCCGAAATTTGCATTTTCTTGGATTGAGTCTGAGGTTGATTTCTCTTGCTCGCTTGAGCACCTTTTCCAAGTTTGCATCGTGCTCTGCAGTGTTGCGGCCACCAACAATGATGTCATCCACTATCACTGAACATGGAAAACCTGCAAAGAGCTGCTCCATTGTTCTTTGAAAAACTTCACTGGCAGAGTTAATTCCAAATGGCATTCGCAGAAACCTGTAGCGTCCAAATGGTATGCTGAACGTGGTCAGCATGGAGGACTTTTTGTCCAGTTTAATCTGCCAGAAAGAGTTCTTTGCATCCAGTACGGAAAATACTGTCGCTCCTGCCATTTTGGCAACTATCTCCTCAACGCTCCGCATAGGATAATGAGGTCTCTTTAAGGCTGAGTTGAGATCTTTTGGATTTATGCACAGTCTTATTTCTTGTTTATCTTTCTTGTGTGCTGCAACCATGGATGAGACCCAGTCAGTTGGTTCTGTGACTGTAGTTATGACACCCATCTTTTGCATGTGCTCCAGTTCTGCTTTGACTCGGTCTTGCATCGCAGCAGGAATGCGATGTGCTGGTCTCACCACTGGCTGAACGTTTGGGTCGACTGTCATTGAATAAGTAATGGGAAGTTCTCCAAGTTCATCACTGAACAGATCCTTATATTGTGTAAAAATGTGCCTGTTGAAGTCAGTTTTGTTCTCTGTTGTGATGTGATGGACTTCTCTGCACATCTTTACAATTCCCATGCTTGTACAGGCTTGAAATCCTAACAGTGGTTGCACATCCTTATCTATTATGAAAAAGGACAGGAGGTGTTGCTTTCCTTTAAAAGTGCAGGAAAAGGTGATCTTCCCAGCTGTTTCGATTTTGGTCCCTCCATATGCAATGAGATTAACATCACTCCTCTGTTTTAACATTTGTTCGTTACCTCTGATGACTTCAAACATCTTTAAAGGCAGCACGTTGCACTTGGCTCCAGTGTCAACTTTCATGTCAATCGGTCTGCCCTTGACAAATAGAGTGATGAATCCTTCATCTTTGTTGTCAGATTTGGAGGTTACACAGTCAATCTCGACACCATTTACATAAAATGTGTCTTCAAAATCCTCTTCAGGCTGTTCTGTTCCAACATCATGCACATATTGTCTTGGAGTTGTCCTACCTGCGCTCTTGGGGGTTTTGCTTTTGCATCTGCTTTTGTAATGATTAAGTTTCTTGCACTTGTGACACTGTTGTCCGAAGGCTGGACACATTTCTCTTTTGGCAGTATGAGAACCTCCACAGTTATTGCAGTTTGATATCATGCGTGACGAAAGCTTTTCTTTAGGTTTATATTGTTTATCGGGCATCGGTTTAAGAAAGTCAATATTTGTGGCTTGGCTTGCCAGCGTCCTGCTGTTTTCCTCTGTCATTTCGTGGATACGGCACACTGAAATGGCTTTTGCTAATGTTAGCTCACTGTCTCTTAGCAAGGATTTTCTGAGTGTCACTGCTGATGCCACAAACGATCCGATCACAAATCAGTTCCTCTGTTAGGTCGCCAAAGTTGCAGCTTTTTGCTTTAATTCTTAAGTCACTTATGAAAGATTCGATGCTCTCCCCTGGTTTCTGATTTCTGGAATGAAACCTGTGTCTCTCCATTGTTCTGTTGTTTTGAGGGTTGCATATTTCCCGGAATTTCCTCTTCAAACATTCAGGGTCTTCCCTGGACTCCGCCGGCCTGATGACGGCACCCGCCTCATTACGCACCTCTGCCGCGTACGTGAAGGAACGTTCGCGCTCAATGGCGTCCGGCCCAGCAATATTGAGCAGAATGTAAGCCTTAGTCTTGTCCGTCTTGTCAGCATGTGCTGCTGCAATGAAAATATCGTATTCCCTCTCGAATACACGCCAGTTCTCAGCAACATTTTCGTCAAAAATCAAAGGCTCCGGTCTTCGAAATCCGTCCGCCATTTTCGCCAGACACGAGCGGGTAACAGCTCACCGCATGGGAAAAAAACGTCGTTCTCCCTCCGAAAATGTCCGTGGCGAAAAGTCCGTGCTCTCTTCTGACACCATGTAGATTTCTCTCAAATCTTGATGGGTTTGTGTGAGTCAAGGATCACACATTTATGAACGTCAACACAGCCTTTTATTGAGATGCAGCGACCGTACATCACATGCAACAGCTCTCAGGCGAACAGCTAACTTCCTGACTACGGTGTCCTGAAAGTACGGTGGCCGAGACGGCTCACATGATTGCAAAAGCCACAACACAACGGCAAAAGCCGAAACACGAAGACAAACGCCGAAACACGACGGCAAAAGCCGAAACACGAAGACAAACGCCGAAACACGACGGCAAAAGCCGAAGCACAACGGCAAAAGCCGAAGCACGACGGCAAAAGCCGAAGCACGACGGCAAAAGCCGAAACACGACGGCAAAAGCCAAAACACGACGGCAAAAGCCAAAGCACTCCAGCAAAAGCCAACACAGAACGGAAACGAATCAGAACGGAAGTGAATAATGGACTTTTTTTCTTAACCTTTCATTCAGTTTCAAGTTATTGGTGATTCTTGAGAGATACGTGATTTTGGTAAGGGATAGGTGAGGGTGGACATTCGCCGGTGTTGCCGCTTTTATTTCTTCTTTCAAAGCCTTCACGGAGAGCTTTCGGGGGAGAAAAAAAGGAGGGCGGAGGAGGGAAAACGGGATCTGGTTTTTTGTCTGCCATTCTTCTTTTTTTACCTATTTTTTATTACTTTTAAATACCTTCCACGTTATCGTCAGTGTAAACCCTAATACTGGGGGTCTATATATTGATCTTAAACGTTTGGATACGCAAGCTGTGTGGTGGCCTAATGGGTAGCACACTTGGTTACAGTCCCATAGGGTTGGGGTTCGAGGCTTGCGGGTGTCATTTAGTACGTATACATTTTTTCTGTAAAAAAAAAAAGTATCATACGTGGTTCTTACGTACATTTTGAGAATCAAAATAAATAAATACTTCTTGCAACATAATTCCAGGCAGTTACGTCGTTTCAGTTGAGGATGGTGGGGTTGTGGCACGCAGCGCCAAAATTCCCTTTTCGCCATGGACCCCATGCAACAAAAACCCGCAAGCCTCGAACCCCAACCCTTTGGGACTGTAACCAAGTGTGCTACCCATTAGGCCACCACACAGCTTGCGTATCCAAACGTTTAAACTCAATATATAGACCCCCAGTATTAGGGTTTACACTGACGATAACGTGGAAGGTATTTAAAAGTAATAAAAAATAGGTAAAAAAGAAAGAATGGCAGACAAAAAACCAGATCCCGTTTTTCCCTCCTCCGCCCTCCTTTTTTTCTCCCCCGAAAGCTCTCCGTGAAGGCTTTGAAAGAAGAAATAAAAGCGGCAACACCGGCGAATGTCCACCCTCACCTATCCCTTACCAAAATCACGTATCTCTCAAGAATCACCAATAGCTTGAAACTGAATGAAAGTTAAGAAAAAAGTCCATTATTCACTTCCGTTCTGATTCGTTTCCGTTCTGTGTTGGCTTTTGCTGGAGTGCTTTGGCTTTTGCCGTTGTGTTTTGGCTTTTGCCGTCGTGTTTCGGCTTTTGCCGTCGTGCTTCGGCTTTTGCCGTCGTGCTTCGGCTTTTGCCGTCGTGTTTCGGCTTTTGCCGTCGTGTTTCGGCTTTCGCCGTTGTGCTTCGGCTTTTGCCGTCGTGTTTCGGCGTTTGTCTTCGTGTTTCGGCTTTTGCCGTCGTGTTTCGGCGTTTGTCTTCGTGTTTCGGCTTTTGCCGTTGTGTTGTGGCTTTTGCAATCATGTGAGCCGTCTCGGCCACCGTATGAAAGGGTATAAAATAAAGACATTCTGTCGAATGATCTACAGCAACATTAAACTACAACGAGGCTACGCTGCACAGCAGAGAATGTTTACAAAAATGGCTGAATCCAGTGAAGCTGTGACAGAGGCTACCTTGTAGTTTTGGAAATATCCCGGTGTTGTGCCAGGGTACGTTCCCCTGCCAGAATGTGTTCCCGCTTTTCAGACATCATCAATTTGTTTTCGTACGTCATATTTTGTCCCATATTTTAATCTGGGGTTTTGGGAGTTCATTGTCATATTTGAATTTTTTCCCACATACTTTATGTAAAAGCGACGAGAGGGGACACGGATTCTGTCGGGTCGGATCCAGCCTGCCAGAATTCCCCTAAAAATTTGCTGTAGAAACAACAACTATTTATCAATTGTCCATTGTTACGTGCTTCCATAAGAAAGTCAATTTGATGAATCAAATAATTTGGATAATTCTTATCCAAACTGACACAAAGCTGTCGTCTTATGTAGAATATGTGGAAAAATACGACAATAAACTCTACAAAGCTTCAGTGGAAAGTTTATTTTAATCATCTACCTTCTTTTAATGCTTGAAGAGACAAAAATATGAGTGTTACACAAACCAAATCAACGATGCTAGAGAGAGCGAAAACAAATTCTGGCGGGGGAACGTACCTTGGCACAACACCGGTGCAGAAGTCCTTCAGGGACTGGGAGTTTGTAGAAGAATGTTTGCTAAAAGTAGCTGACATAGACATCACACAGGTCTGATGTTGAACATAACTGATAACAGTGATCAGTTCAAACCCTGTTTCAAATCTGCTCTGTTAACTGAACAAATGATACTTCTCCAATGGAACAAGAAGATTTGATTCCAGCCTCCTTCAAACCTCTCAAAGTTTCTATAGTGTTGGTTCTAAAATGTTTTTAGGACATACAAGTCTAAAACATAAAAAAAATGACACAAAATTCTGGTGCTCAGAGAGAGAAAAAGATTACCTGAATCCTCCTTAATGCTTGTGGATCCCTGTGGAGAAAAAAAAGAAACATGCTTTAGTGACAGGAAGACAAGATTCTAAGAAACAAATGGAAAATGAGAAGCGGAAGTTAGACAGGAAAACGTCACATGATGAAAAGCAGAAAACATTGTCTGAGCTGCTGGTTTCACAAACTGTTAAAATCCAAACATGATTGGATTTCTGTGGGAAAATCCAGATGTGGTTCTGTACCAAATGTTCTTCAAGCTTCTAAAACTTTTTTATGGAGCCATTTCTGTTCCCCGCTTCTAAACATGATCAATATTTACGGTTAAAAAATTGAACCATTAGACTGCTTTTATTTGAACTCTAAAAATAAGATTAGATTAGATTAGATTCAACTTTATTGTCATTACACATGTACATGTACAGGGCAACGAAATGCAGTATGGCATCTAACCAGAAGTGCAATAGGCAGTAAGAGCATGTGGTATAAATATAATGATAAATACGTATGTTACAGGTTGTTATAAAGGATATGGACAGTATTTACAGATCGGATGTATAAGAGATGACCATATACAGGTTAATGACCTAGATATATATATATATATACATAATGAATGAGGTAGGTACTATGAACATATTATACAGATGGATTTTAAGAGGGAGAAGACTATAAACAGAACTAGCATAACCTAATTTACAAAAAAGGGGATGGCAGATGATAAATATGGTGGGGCAAAACCAGATGACATGGACAATTTACAGTGCAAGAAGGTATTAATAAATAATATCAGAGCCTATTTAAGTAACAAACTAGTGCAATTTCGGTACATAGTACTGTGCAAACAGATTGTAAATATGTGCTAGAAGATCATAGTGCAAATGATGAAGGTGATTGGATGAATCGGTTTTGGGGTCAGCGGGGGTCAGCGGGGGTCAAGGGGGTGAGAGTTCAATAAGGTCACAGCTCTGGGGAAAAAGCTGTTCCTCAGTCTGCTGGTCCTTGTCCGGAGGCTTCTGAAGCGCCTGCCTGAGGGCAGGAGGGAAAATAGTCCATGTGCTGGTGGGAGGAGTCCTTCAGAATCTGAATGCTGAGAGCACGACGCAGACAGCGCTTCTTCTGGATGTCCTCAATGGCAGGAAGGGGGTTCCTGTGATGCGCTGGGCAGTTTCCACGCGCTGCAGCTGTTTGCGCTCAGCAGCAGAGCAGCTTCCGTACCAGACTGTGACACAGTTTGTTTAGGATGCTCTCTATCATGCAGTGGTAGAAGTTCATCAGGATGGCTGAAGACAGGTGGTTTTTCTTCAGTGTCCTCAAGAAGAAGAGGCGCTGGTGAGCTTTCTTGACCAGGCTGGAGGTGTTGGTGGTCCAGGACAGGTCCTCTGAGATGTGGGTCCCCAGGAACTTGAAGCTGGAGACACGCTCAACAGCCATTCTGTTCATGTGAATGGAGTCATGCGTGCTTCTTCTCTCCTTCCTAAAATCCACAATGAGCTCCTTGGTCTTGCTGGTGTTAAGGAGTAGGTTATTGTCACGCGCACCATGTGGTCAGGTGCTGTACCTCTTCTCTGTAGGCTGTCTCGTCGTTATTTCGTGATGAGACCGATCACGGTGGTGTCGTCTGCGTACTTGATGATGGAGTTGGATCCATGCACCGGTCTGCAGTCGTGTGTGAAGAGGGAGTACAGGAAGGGGCTCAGCAACAGCCTTGTGGCACACCGGTGTTGAGTGTGACAGTGGTGGAGCAGATGTGGCCTGACCTCACGTTGTGGTCTGTTGGTCAGAAAGTCCATAATCCAGTTGCAGACAGCGGTGTTGTGCCCAGGGCTCGGAGTTTGGTGATCAGTTTGGAGGGGATGACAGTATTAAATGCTGAGCTGAAGTCAACAAACAGCAGACGTGCATAGGTGATTATTGTCCAGGTGTGAAAGCACAGAGTGCAGTGCAGTGGAGACTGCATCATCTATGCTCCTGTTGCTGCGGTAAGCAAACTGGTGTGGGTCCAGTTTGGGAGGGAGGGAGTCCTTCAGGTGCGCCAGGACCAGTCACTCGAAGCACTTCATAATGATGGGTGTGAGTGCTACCGGGCGGTAGTCGTTGAGGCACGTCGGGTTGGAGTGTTTTGGCACTGGCACTATGGATGTTGCTTTAAAGCATGTTGGCACAGCTGCTTGGGCGAGGGACAGGTTGAAAATGTCCGTAAAGATCCCGGTGAGCTGCTCCGCACATGCTCTGAGGACACGTCCTGGGATGCCGTCTGGTCCTGCAGCCCTGCGTGTGTTGATTCTGCTCAGTGCCATGTGGACATCAGTGGGGAGAGTGAGAGGGGCTGGTGGTCTGCAGGGAGCGTTGTCTTGGTGTCGGTGTCTCCATTGCTCCTCTCGAAGCGAGCGTAGAAATGATTCAGCTCGTTCAGGAAGGATGCGTCTATGGCTGCGGGGGTGGGGTTGCAGGGCCTGTAGTCCGTGATGGCCTGGATGCCTTGCCACATGCGTCGAGGGTCAGAATTGGAAAAGTGACCCTCTATCTTCAACTTGTAGCAGTGCTTTGCTTTCTTGATGCCCCTCCTCAGGTTTGCCCTGGATGTGCTGTAGGCCTGTGCATCCCCTGATCTGAAGGCAGCATTACGGGCCTTCAGCAGGAGCCGCACCTCCTTGTTCATCCATGGCTTCTGGTTGGGGTATGTGGTGATCTGTTCTCTGTCGTGACACCATCAATGGTGGATGTGATGTAATCCATGACAGAGGAGGCATAATTGTCAATGTCCAAGTTCGAACCACAAGTGGCTTGAGAAGCAAACATACTCCAGTCCGTGTGTTGGAATCTGTCCTGGAGTACAGAGTCTGTCTCTGCTGGCCACACCTGATAGTCCTCACTGATGGCTTGACACGGTTGATGAGGGGTGAATATCTCGGGGTGAGGAACAAAGAAAGGTGGTCTGACTGTCTGATGTGGGGGAGGGGGGTCGCAGTGTAAGCGGAAGCCATGTTTGTGTAAACATGATCCAAAATCTTATTTCCTCTGGTGTGGCAGGAAACATGCTGGTGGAATTTGGGGAGTACAGTCTTTAAGTTTGAGTGATTAAAATCACCCGCAACAATAAAAGCCGCCTCCGGGTGATCCGTCTGTAATTTACTAATGGCCGCATAAAGTTCGTTCATTGCGAGCTTAGCATTAGCATCCAGCGGAACATAAGCAGCAGTAATGATGGTGGATGTGAGTTCCCGCGGCAGATAGAAAGGTCTACACTTAACCATAAAAAACTCCAGGTTAGCTGAGCAGTGGCTGCCAAGAGTAAGAGTCCGTACACCAAGCTTTGTTGACATAGATGCACAAACCTCCGCCCCTGGACTTGCCGGAGTCATCAGCTGATCTATCCGCCGGCTGTGTGTAGCGTCCGTCTAGCTTGATAGCATTGTCCGGTACGCCGTCGTGGAGCCATGTTTCGGTGAAAATCATGACATTACAATCCAAAAGTCTTTTAGTGTGCGTGAGACGAAGTCGAATCTCGTCCATCTGTTGTTAGCCAAAGACGCGAACATTAGCAAGGAAAATGCTGGGCAAGGCAGCCGGTGCGGTGTTAGCTTTAGCCTAGCTTTTAGCCCTCGCGTTTTCCCTCGCCGTTGTTTACGATCTCTGCGCCGCCTGCGAGCATTTCCGCCCGGCCGGGTAGAGTGCGAAGCCTCCGGTGTCCGTGAGATCTCCGGGAAGAATGGGAGGTCGGCAATTAAAGAGTCCGAGAGACGTGATTCAATGTCCAGAAGCTCATTTCGGGTGTAGAATGTGAGGGCATGCCCAAACAGAACTGAGATTAGCAGGAATAAAACTGCAAAATTGCAAAAACTGGTGTGACGCTGAGCTCGCGATGTTCTCGCCGCCGCGCATCTTGGTCTTCAAAAAAAAAAAAAAAAAAATAAATAAAAATATCAATTTACATAAATGTGTGAATTATCAAAATAATTAATAATTTATAAATTAAATAGTTGTGAATAAAAATAAAAATAGTCAATCATCTTGGTATTTGACATAGTTTATCATAACTTTTATATTTTAAAAGATTAAATTCACGATTTTTTGTTTTAGTCCAGTCTTAATGAAGATACTTTAAAAGTATTTAGTTTTAAAATATCCTCCAAAAATGTGTAGTTTGACCTGCATAGCTTGTAGTGTATTATATAATCTAAGGATTGTGTTTTAAAGATTAGAAAGTGAACATGTAAATGCAGTGATGACCATGAATAAACTCATTTTTCTTCTGTCTTCCAGTTTTCTTTTTGTTTTGTTTTTTTGTTTTTTTTTTAAATCTCTGATCCATCCTTCTTTCTCCATGCAAAAGACTGAACTTCATGAAAGGAATTACATGGAAGTTCAGGACAAAAACACTCGCATTGATCATTATTCTACCAGCTGATCGAGTCACTGAAAATGCCCAAAGCTGACTTCCTGATTGGTAGATGCAATGCGGTGACCTGTCAAAGTTCAGATATTTAAATTTTAGCTGAGCCACCTCATTCGTGCCTGAAATCACGCTGCTGCCAGACCTCTGCGCCGAATCGTCACGATTCACGTCTGTTCCATTGACTTAACATTTATACTGGCAACATTTATCGCATTCGCACCTTTGGGTGAAAGTTTACTGTGGTAATCAACACATTTTATGTCCACAGGAGGGCGCTCTTTACATTTTTTTTATGTTTCATTAGGAATAAACGGCTAAACTTAAAGTAAAGTCTTGAGCCTGAAGAAAAAGTCTTCCCATTTAGATTTCTACACTTCAACAACAAAATTCTCTCCTGCATTTTTGCGTGAAACTGTCAAAAATAATTAAGAGTATACACCATACACACACATATGTTATAGTGATAGTTCACCCATGTTGTCATGTTGTTACGAACCTATATAAATCTCTTTGTTCTGGTAAACATGAAGGAAGACATTTTGAAAAATATTTATAACTAAACCGTTTGTGGACCCCATTTACTTCCATACTATTCTTTTTTTCTACTATGGAAGTGAATGGGGTCCACAAACGGTTTGGTTACAAACATTTCTCAAAATATCTTCCTTCGTGTGTGTTTCATCATAACAAAGAGATTTATACAGGTTTGTAATAACATGAGAGTAAGTAAATGATGACAGAATTTTCATTTTTGGGTGAACTATCCCTTAATGTAAACACAAACGTTTGGATGCGATTAATCTTGATTAATCTTTTGACAGCCCAAGGTTAATTAATAGATTACTAACTACTAGCCAAATTCTCACTTTACTCCCTCGAGCATGGTCCTCTGCTTTGGTTTGGCAGACATCACAGCCATCTTCTCGACGGGACCTGGTTTAACACCCTGTGAATATAGACAACAAGCAGTGATGAGCGTATGTGATGTGTGTGTAGATGTAGTATTGAAATTATTGTTACAAGTCTTACCAAGGTTCTTGGCTTGTGCCACTGTTGTTCACTCTCCGTACAGCTCAGCACTGGTGGAACAACTGGAATGTCAAGCTGAGAATAATGTGCAGACTGGAAAAGTAGAGCCACACAGTGGTTACAGAGCACTGATCCAGCTACACATGTACAGCTGTGATGGGCCAGCTCAACAGGGATGGAGTCCTTCAGACCCACCTGTAACAAGATATTAAAAAAAATATTTTTTAAAAAGTGGCATAACTAATTTGTCATATATTAATATGGGCTACTCAAGTAAGCTCCTATTTATTTTTGTACACTGTTAAAAAAGCTAGTAACATTTTAACTTTTTTCTTGTAAACATTGTTAGTAAATAGATTAATATCTATTATTAATATAGCCCCTTGCTACCGTTCAGAAGATGGTGAGTTCGATCCCCGCCTCGGACGATCAAAGCAAAAAACTTTAGATTGTGTCAATTGACAGAAAAATCTGTAAGATGTTCACAAAGGTGTCTGAAATGGTTTCAGTGAAAAAAAAAAGTATTTTGAACCCTGTATCAACAGTTTGTGTGGTGTTTTTTTTTTCAGATTCAATCCACAACCTGAAGCCAATTGAACCTTTCTGTTCTCTCATGGAGTCCAGATGAGCCCAGGAATATGTCAACAAAATGTTTTATTTTCCACAAAACATAATAAAACACCTTTAATAGTCTTTATTGTTCCTGGGGTTTTGTTCCCATGTCCTCTCTCCATTCCTGCACACTTTTCCCCATCGCGTCAACTTACAGAAAAATCCTTAATATATTAACAAATGCATCTGAAATGGTTTCAGTGAAAAAATAGATTTGTAAAGTTTGTCAAAGGTACAAAAAATAGTAATAAATCCAATACAAAGTGTATTAAATGTGAATCACATTTTTCACTTTAAAAGCCATCACAAACTGTTTACACAGGGTTCACAAGATTTTTTTTCCCCACTAAAACCATTTCAGACACATGTGCAAATATCTCAGGGATATTTCTATAAATTGACAGCTATTTTTTTTTGTTTTGATAGTTGGAACCGGGCGGTGAACTAGCAAGCTTCTGAACGGCATCACACCCCTCCTCTCCCAATGAGAAGATTGTCAACCTGCCTTTGAACACTAATCAAAAGGGATCTATTAGCTTGATGGAGGCTCTGCAGTGGTATTACTGCCAGAATCTGGGTTCTGAAACCTTTTCAAAATGACTGTCACAATGTGATGTTACAAAAGTGCAAAAGTGCAAACCAAAAGTGAAAAGTAGATACGATTACTTTGTCACAATGACAAAAAGGTTCGTCAGTCGGCAGTGAGACTACTTACCTATTTACTATACTAGCATAGGAGACTCTTGGCTGTCACGTACCATTCCTTATACCTTACACCTATACTATTCCCACTGCCACTGACTTACCTCACAGAACGATTTTCACTGGGTGTCTTATATGTGTAACCAATATAGACTTATTCCAAACTTTTGGTTTTGACTCAAGTAGGATTTTAGCAAATTTGAATAGCCTACAATTTCTTAATTATAAATAACATATGAAGACATGTAAATATGACTTTGAAAGGTTTTTATTTTAAATAAAAATGCACTTTAAGCCACAGTGGGAAATGTGTGATGGAATCCCTGCCGGTTACCAACGGCGTGATTTCGAATATCAACGCGGAAGCCCGGTGTATGCAAGCGATAACTTACGTATGTGCAGGGTGTGATGCCAGCCAGAAAGTAAGAAAACATTGCTGTACCGGCACTGACCGGAGAGGCTGGTGCTTAGAGTGAGCTCATTTTCACAAGGTTCCGTATGAAAATCCACTTTTTCAGCCTCAAATAAACCCCTTTAACCCTTACACACGCCAAGGTTAGCAATATTAATTATCCACTGCGCTGTTAAGTGGGGTATAGGTGACCCCGGTCAAAAGAGCAACATGCTATATTGAAGACTACAAATGGAAAAGGTCTAAAAAAATCATAGGTGCACAAAAGAAATGAAATGGATGAGTGTATTAAAACAAATGGAGGATTTGGCCCCATCTTGTGGCAGGAATAAGGTATCGCACCAATAGGTATTTTTAGTCCATCTCTACAACATTTTGCTGAAGTGACGAGAAAAGTGCTTCAAATGAAATTGATAATTATTATTATTGTCATCATCTGGTGGTGGTGGTGGTGTGTGTGTGTGTGTGTGGGGGTGTGTGTGTGTGTGTGTGGGGGGGGGGGGGCTGTTGTTGTTGATGATGGATGTTACGGCCCTGGGCCGTTTGGGTCTTGTTCTGCTGCCTGTCCCTCTGCTCCTCTTCTCGCACAGGTGCAGCTGTGGAAAACATAATTAGCACCCTAGGGTAAAATAAATAAATAAATAAATATGGGGTCAACATGACATAGGAAAGCATTGGAGCAAGTGAACGTGTAAACCACTGCTCCCTGGGGGTAGAGGAAAGAACTGAACCTGGAACAGGTACCCCAGTGGCCAAGGGAGGAAGTGAGACTGGAATTTATCTTAAAAAAAAATAGGGTCATAGTAACCATAGAGGTAAAGGTGGAAGTAAACGTGCTGGAGGACGCGCCCCCCCTAGTGACCGTTTGAAGAATTCAGCCTGGTAATTGTCTACTGTCAATAAGAAAGAAAAACAAAAAAAAGAAAAAAAAAGTGGGTTCAAAAGTACCCCAAACTCTTCGGAGGACATAGACAGGGAGACCACTCCCCCTCTACCATAACAGAATTATTACTTGTTGCATCTAAATCCACACTTTCCAAGATCTCAAATTTTACACTTTCTATTGACTCCACATCAGTCTCCCCCTCTCCCCAGGTAAAGAGCCTGGGTGTCATCCTTGATAGTTCCCTTTCCTTTCAACCGCATATTAATAACATCACCCGATCTGCTTATTTTCATCTGCGCAATATTAATCGTCTTCGTCCCTCCCTCACTGTCGACTCCGCTTCTATACTGGTCAATAGTCTGGTCACTTCTCGCATCGACTATTGCAACGCACTTCTGTCCGGTCTACCTCACAAAACTCTCAATAAACTCCAACTGGTTCAGAACTCAGCCGCTCGCATTATTTCCAGAACTCCACCGTTTCATCACATCACCCCCGTCCTCCAACAGCTCCACTGGCTTCCAGTCAAATTCAGAGTTCAATTTAAACTTCTCCTCCTCACCTTCAAAGCGCTCCATAACCTGGTGCCGTGTTATCTATCTGAGCTCCTCCATATTTACACTCCCGTCCGTACACTCAGGTCTTCTTCCACCCTCCAACTCTCCGTACCCCCCATCCGTCTGGTCACCATGGGGAGCCGAGCCTTCAGCCACTCGGCCCCCACACTATGGAACTCACTCCCACCTGATCTCCGGACCATTGATTCATTACCCGTCTTTAAGTCCAAACTCAAAACATACATGTTTAAATCTGCTTTTTCTGTTTGATCTCACGACCATTTATCCCGTGGCTGATTTTATTGTTGTTTTTTAGATTCTATTGTGTTTCTGTTTTTAGGATGTATTTATTTGTCTTGATTTTATTCACTCTCATTGTAATGTACAGTGTCCTTGAGTGACTAGAAAGGCGCTTTGCAATAAAATGTATTATTATTATTACCCCTAGTGGCCAGGGAAAGAACTGAACACGAAAAGGACCCCTAGTGGACAAGGGAGGTACCAACGAGGAGAAATGGCGACCCCTGGTGGAAGCGGAGAGAAAGATAAATTGTGGGGGTGTTTTTGGCACCCCCAAGTGGCCAGGGGTGACAGAGGGTGTCTGAAACATACAAAAATTTTTTTGAGAAAAATGATGCCTTTCGCCTGTCAGGGACCAGACCTGGTTAGGGAAACGGTTTTTAAAATGACCCCCCCTTAACATACTAACACAGACACTTTTGTTTTACTTCCTTTGATAGCACAAGGGTTAAAGATTGTGAAAACTCCATTAATGAAGAAATCTTTAGTGATTACAGAATTGATTTGAATCAAAAGGACATGGGTTGAATTCCAGTACCTGAAATCTTTCTGTGTAGTTTTGGTATTTAGTTGAATGTTTTCTTTTTCTTTTTGCTAAATACACAATAAATATGAATAAAAAGACATCAGGATAACTCTTTAAGCATGCTTGTAATGTATTTTCTTGATAGACATGAGTTTATTTTGTAGTAATACGTAGTTGTAAATGAGTGATGTAAACATGAAGAAGATTTAAAATGATCTGTTGTAAGCGTAATTGTTGCCTTTTAAAGTCAACTTTGATTTGAATTGTATTTATTTCTCCGGGAGAGCATAAATGAATTTGCGCCAGCGGCAATTTTTTTATCTGCTGTCCACAGATGAGGGCCTGTAAAGTGAGAAGACAGAAGGAGTGGTTGTTGACGTTTAAAAAAATTTGAAAGACATAGCAAACAGTCACTAAGCTGCGCGTGTGTGATTGAATGTGCTTGTAATAATAATTTCAGGTGCTTGTAATAATAATTTCAGGTGCTTGTAATAATAATTTTCCGTGTTGAATACCTGCATTGAAGTGTTTTGGGATGAAATAAATGAAATGTGAAATTTCCCCAAGTTGGAATTGAACCTCTGACCTTCTGACTGGGAGGTCACAACTTATGCCACTGCGCCACCGAGGGATGGAATGTGAAACAGTACAATTAGTGCTATTTAATGCTGATGCATTGTCGGATCTAGCCAGCCCTGGTCTGGGGTGCAAACATAATGTCGGGAGGGGGGGCAAGTTTAGGTATACTGAGAGACTGGGGTGGAAAATCCTCCCAAGCCCCTAAAATTTACTCCTCCCATGAAAATCCTATTTTTACACTTTGTAACATGTCTGTGTGTCATTTTTTTTTTACTTGCTTGGAATCTCCGCTTTCATCTGAAGATTTCCCACAATCTTTTGTTTTTATATCACAGTGCAGGTACATTGTTCCACCACAAGGTGGTGCCAAATACACATTTTACAGAATGTAACAATAATATTTACAAGTTACATTTAGATATTTATTCTTTTGAGTTTTTTGTTCTTTTAATTATTTATTATGTGTATCTTTTGATACACATCCAACATTTGTTCCCAATGATGCTTGTAATGTGCTAATAATGTGATGCACATTTAATACGCTTTTTATCAGAGGTATTAACATTTTGATGTACCTTTGACACACTTTACAAACTTTTTTTTCTACCTATACTATACTAACCTATACTATTCTCACTGCAATCGACAAAAGGATATTCACTGGGCGTCTTATATATGCAACCAGATACACTTATTCCAAACTTTTGGTTTTGACTCCACTAGGATTTTAGCACATTTGAATTCCCTACAATTTCTTAATTATAAATAACATATGAAGACATGTAAAATATGACTTTGAAAGGTTTTTATTTAAATAAAAATACAGTTTAGCCGCAGTGTATGTTGGAAAGTGAGTGATGGAATCCCTGCCGGTTACCAACGGCGTGATTTCGAATATCAACGCGGAAGCGCAGTGTATGCAAGCCATAACTTGTGTATGTGCAGGGTGTGATGCCATCCAGAAAGTAAGAAAACATTGCAGTACCGGCACTGACCGGAGAGGCTGGTGCTTAGAGTGAGCTCATTCTCATAAGGTCCCGTAATAAAATCCTCTTTTTCAGCCTCAAATAAACCCCTTTAAAGCCTGGTGCTTAAAGTCCAATGGCTTCGTGTTTGATCAATGAAAATTCTGAGAGGAATGATTCTTTTTTTCTAATTTTGTTTCTTATTTTTTTATTTTATTTTTTTCTGAACATAATTTCTTTTCGCTTACTGAGGGGGCGGGCTTTTTATGATTGACAGATGAGGATCGTGGTGGATTTTGGGAGTTAAACTCTGGTGTCTTCTGCTGCGTTTAGCATGAGCGCTATTTTAGGTTTTTTTTGTCCTGCTGCCGTGCTGTAAAGTGTTCTAAAACACTCTGTGGGAGTCATCTGGTGTCTTTTCACCAGAAAGTACAAAAAAACAACTTGATATTTACCGGAAATAAACCATCAATACAGATTATGATTGTTTCTATTAAAGATTGAATTTTTTCAAACTTTCAAAAGCTAATCACATCAGTGTTTTCAACATGAATAACCTTTGATGTTTGGTGTTAAAAATATTGAAGTTTTCCTTAGTATTTTTATTCATAGTTGTTTTCTTTTATTAAAGTCACGATATATAAGGGCGGGATTCAGAGATGCTACAGTTACACCACAATATCTGCATGTAAAGTGACTGACTTCACACAGGTGATTCGGGTTTTGAAAGAGAAACTGTGATGACATACAGTAAAGTTTCAGTCAATAGGAAGACATAATATTAAAGATTTTAATTTTTATAACAGAGTTGTACATGTTTCATTTTATTTT